>VXAV01011429.1:159830-170809 GCA_013399715.1 Alectura lathami
CCACACACTAGGGAAATAAGCCTCACATAGACTGTCTTTCTGCAGAAAATATTCTTCCAAGAGCCTTTGTGGTGCATGCAGCGAGAAGCTCTTACAGGATGTTAACAAGAGTGGGATGAAAGGAATGAAAAAATTGTGGTCCCTGCTTGAGTATCTTTTACACTTGTAAAGAGTACTTAACAGAAAAGTTAAGTACAAGGCTTTATGTGGTCAGGGTCAAGTTTCTAGACTGTGCTGGTGATCTTTTGTCCTCCTGCAGATGTGTGTTGGTTACCATCACACTTTAAGGATTCTGAGAATATTAACTGTTAATTTCCCCAGGAAGGTTTATTTAACTGTATCACTGAGAGATTCATGCAAGAATGTTTTTCTCTGCAAAGGGCAAATCAGAACGTTTGTTACCAGAATGACCATGAAAATAGAAACAAGGGGAGTCCACGTATTGTGTTTTGTGCTCCTTTGTATGGTGGAAAACATTTGCACTAGTACTTTGTGGTTAGGGCTGCATATGCATTGTAGTTGAATAAAAGGATTTCCAATGGGGAAGCAGTAGACAGACCTGTCATGAGGGGAAGTCAGTGAACTGGAGCAAATGCAAAACCTTCTCTCACCAAGTCTGACCAGTCTTTGTTGTATGGATGCTAACCTGAGACCAAGCTACCAGTGGGAATGGAGTGGTAAGTAACTATTGAAGTAATGGGGAGAAATGGCTGGAAATCCATTCAGAAATAATGATGGTGGAGCAGAATGTGGCATACATGTGGTTATCCACAGCTAGGGGAAAGAGGAAAACTCAACTTTCAGGACATAGAAGAACAGAAAAGTCTCATCTTCAGGAGCTGAGAGGTGGTCAGCTTTGACTGGTTGGTGTCTTATGTAAAACCAAAACGGAGTGCAGGGTTAATGCGGTACAGACACAGACTTCAGTTCAGTTCTGCTGTTTTACGCTTCTCACAAATACAACTGTTGAAAGAAACATTTGGAAGATTTTTTTTTCTTGTTTCTTGAAATTGAAGACTTTTTTTTTTTTTCCATGGGTTGTTGTTGTTTTTTTTTTTTTTTTTTTTTTTTTTTTAAAAAACATTACAANAATGAAAACACACTTAAAAACCTCTGGAACTGTTCTGGATGTTGTAACTTTTTTCCTTGTCCCACCCCTCCAATTTATTTTGCTTAGTCTTCTCAGCCTTTTAAATTTAGTCAGGTATTTTTGGTGAAGGAAAATTTTTGTTTGACTTCCTGATCAGCCTAGGCCATCATATTTAGGTTTGCACTGAGTAAGTTACAATTCATGGAACAAAATATCCTTATCTATGTTTTCTTTTTCTTTAATATTTTTTTGAGGTATTTGTTGTTGAAATTATTTTCTAAATAACTTTTAGGAGCAGCTGAAGGTCACTAGCTAGTGTGGAAATAGCTTGTGTAGACATTGCAAAAATTTGGCAGTGCTTATGGATTTATATCTATCCATATTCACATATCTATGTTTGTATCTGTCAATAAGTATTTCCATTTTGACTTTAAAATTTTAAATCAAAAGCACAGGGTCTATTTGTGAGTGGTCAATAAGGGATGATAGAGTATTTGACATCACCAGTTATGCTGATAATAATTGTCATAGGCAGAGAGCCCAGTAGAATTTGCTAGTGCTCAGAAGACTTTGAGTTTCAGTATAATTGACATACCTGGTTTAAAATAATTGTAGGAGCTTTGTGTTTGGTTTAAAGGGTTTAAGATCACAGTCATGCAATGATCTTTGCATAAAGAGAGCCAGGGAGATCGCTGTACACTGGGACTTCAATTTGTAATCCTTGTGTTGAATTAATGTAAAAGGCACAAAAGATAGGAATAAATTTAGCACTAGTTTTGGCAAAGTTTTTCATTCTTATATGATATCTGCACATTTAAATCTGCACATTTTAAATAGAAATCTCATTCAAGTTTTTTTTTTGTTTTTTTTTTTTTTTATGTCCTCACTGGCGTACACAATTCTCTCAGAATCTGGTATCATGAATTGCATAAGTGCTTTTTCGTTCAGCAATGAAAGTCCGATCAGAGCATGAAAAGATATTAGCTCTTCTTTCTACGACAAAGACAGAAAGTTCACCTGCGTACTTCATTAGACCTTCTGGACTAGAGTAGAAAGTGACAGAAAAGTAATAGTTTCCAAATGGTCGCTCTGGGAATATTGAGAGCCACCAACAAGAATGCAAACAGCTGTGAGTTCAATTTATGCTGCTCAATTTCCAGTCATTAATATGCTTTAGTGTGCAAGAGTAGGACATATAAGGACAAATATTCTTGTTATTATGGTGTTTATAGGGGGATATTATATGTAAAGGTCTGAGCTGATTTTTTTTTGAAAATGCATCCAAAAGTTATCCAAGTCTGAGATTTCACAGGGAACTTTGAATATTCGTGACATGGCTGCTTTACTGCTTTTTTATTCTTAACTTATGGTTTAATGGATCCAAGCATGGAGTGAAATCCCTAGAAACACAGAAGAAATATAGCAGGGAGAGAATACCTGCAGCCTCTGTGCCACATGGATTTTGCAGATAACTTGGCTCCACGGACAGGGTTACCCCACAGCACAGGGAAGCAGCCGTGACTCTCACTGTTCACCGTTCCCAATTCTTTACTGCTTGCACTCACAAACTAAAGATGATTCCTCTGTCCAAATAGAAAGAAACACATTCATTCCATCTGTCATCCCTGATACATTCAGTGATGTGTTTAATCAGGTTCTAACTTCTATCTTGCTTTTCTTCAGCCCGACTGAAGCAGCAAAAGGCATTCAGTGATGTACATAACAATGCAGAATTGATGTCTGCTAGATTGGTGTCTCGCCTTCATTCTTCTCTGTTTGACAGTTTATTGTATTGCTTTCCTCATTCTCTCCCATGCATATGTTGCTCCTATCTTTCTCTCTCATGAACACACACCCTGCTGGCCTAAAACCATAAGACAAGCATGTACACTGAATGTGTAAATGAGATAATAATTTCTATATATGTGTGTTGCATTTTATTCCCAGTAAGTGAGGGCATTAAAACCAATTAGAACATTACTTAATGTGGTGTAAAATGATTACCATATGAGCAGTAATTAACAAGATAAAGTTTGCAATAATGCCTTAAAGGTGACAGCTTTTAAAAAAAAAAAAAAAAAAAAGAAGAGAATTTTTGGGTCCTCAAATCATTATCACAGTATACAAACAACTATGGCAAACAGATTTTATTAAAAATCACTTCCTTCATTACTGCTTTCTGCTCACCCTCACCGGAGGTGATGAAGCTTATGCAGGACAGCCAGTGCCATGGGGGCAGGCCCAGAGTGCACTGTCAGTGGGGGTACTCTGGCAAGCCCAGCTCCCAACTTACCTCGTGTATTCGGGCACTAGAAATGACCTCCTTTTTCTTATCCTACATCTTGTGCTAAGGAGAAAGGCATTTCTGACTCCAGAATGGAACTGAGGGCTGAAATCCAAGCAAGCAGAAAATATAGACAGTAAGAGGTCCAGTTCTTCCAGAAACTGTGACAGTCAGCCTGATGCTTTCAGTGTCTGTGGTGGGGACTGGAACGCAGGCACTCACCGTCACTGGTTGCTGAGCATCTGTACGGTGCTGAGTGCCAGGTAATCCACTTAGCAAGCCTGAAGTCATGCTACTGGCGGTGCTTTCCTTATTTATGCTCTCACAGTTTTATTTTAAATGCAGCTGATATCATAGTTCCAGAGGTGGTTTTCACAGGCTTGCCTGCTGGAAAATGCTGCTTAGAAGCTGGAATTAAATCTAATCTGAACAATCTGGCACTTTATGTCTAAACAATGCGTACAACATACCAAACATTCACACATGGTTTCACTGACGTGATTGTAACTTATCTTTTGGATGAGTATGAAGTCTGTTTTCTGAAGTACCAAGGAGGCTTAATTTCTAAAGTGTGACCTTAAGATTTTTCCTCCTATATTTGAGCACTGTTGCCTTCGAAAGAGAGAGACATGTTGCTTGGGTGCATTTACAGAGATGGGCCTGAGCGCAGCTTCAGGCCCTGGGAACAGTGTGTGGTCTTCCCTTGTGGCAGCTGGAGGTTGTGACACTGCCTGATTTGCAACAGTATTTACCAGCAGTACACTTAGGAAAAAGATCTAGAGAACTCATTATTTTCATTTTATCTTGTCCCTAGTAGAAACTGTTCCTGAGTCATTTGGTAGCATCCAATAGATGTGACTATTTGTTTTCCCAGATACTCAAAGATTTTAATGCTGTTGTAATGTCCTAGCCACAAAATGTCCCGAATACAGAAAACACAGCATTTCCATGGGTGAATCCCTCTTTAAGTCCAGTAGGCTTGACTAAATCACAGCATGTTTCTTAACATGCAGTTGAGGGTCTGTAAAGATAAGGGCTCTATCTGTGATGCCTCATCCGTGTACATGTATGAAGCCCTTTGTTCCTACATGTTCCTTTTACCAGTGTACACACAAGTTCTTGCTCAAATTGGAGTTGCTTTTCAAATGCAGGTTTCTGCTGCTCAGAGAAGACTTTTTTCTTTACAAAAAAAATCAAGTCATAAAAACAGCCTGTCTGATTAAAAGTGCACTTTAGAAACAGAAACTTCTTTTCCTTGTACAGAATAATTTTACCAAATATTAACTGTATAATTGAGGTACAGAGTCAGCCAAAACCATTTCTAGTATCTTGTGTGTTGAACATTACTGTGTATTACAAGCACAACTCCAAAGTGTGCTAGAAGTTGTACAGAGAGATAAAGAAAGAGTCTCTACTTGAAGAAGTTTAAAACCTAGATGGATCATGTACAAATGATCAGACACAGATGCCAACAAATTGAAAGTAAATCAACAGTAAAGTCGAGCTTGTGCTTCATTGGAGTCACGAGTGAGAGGCACCTGCTGACACTGTTCTGCCCAAGCTTCAACGAAGGGACAGAGCTAACGTGTGGCGGTAGCAGATGTGCGTCTGTGCTTAAAGGAATAACTGCGCAAAGAGCCCACTACAAAACTGATAATTTCTTTTGATACTGAGAAGAATTTTCTTAATGTCTGGCATGCTGCCTTTCCTTTGCAAATGAGGTTAGAGATTAAAAATGTATTGCCTAGATTGACAAGGAAAGTGCTTCCTGATCACAAGACTTGTAACCAATAATGTATGATTGCTGTAACTGTTCGACCCGTACAGGAATCTGTCTGGCTAGCAAAGGGGTTTGGACTGCAAGGCACTAGCTGTGCATACTTATTTATTTAATACCTGGTATTTTTTATTGTCTCTCCCACAGTGGCAGCATCAGGCTGTAAATGTGTGTGCTTGTAAGCCTATTTGCAGACATTCCTGTATGTTATTTGGAATGTGCTGTTTGATGTAGTATGCTTCTTCTCACAGACATCTTTGTCTGAAGGATTTGAATGAGTTGTCATATCAGGAAACTCAATGAGTCAATTTGTTATACTGATATTCCTGTAAAATACATGAGGACTCAGCCAAGGGCTGCTGTGTTCCAAGGGTTGTTTCAACAATCCTCTCTGATAAATCAGATTGAATTGCACTCAGGAAGTGCTGTAGTTTGAGTTTCCTTCCACCCTGACTTTAGCTCAGCTGTGAAGGCAGAGGTATATAAAGTCCAATCACAAACAGCATGGCTTGAAGGAAGAGACAGTATGAGCAAGTGAAAAGGAAATAGCCAGAAGAAGAGGAGGATTTGTCTGATAGTTACCAGCTATGCACTGTGAAGAGCACGGTATCTGAACCAACTACAAGTAGAAGGAGCAGGTAACTGTACCATGTTAGTTTTAAAGAAAAGGATCAAGCTGTATCTTGTAAGGATGCTACTAAATGGACTTTACACATTGTATTATTAGTCCATACTGATACGGACTGGAGTGCAGAACGCTACTGGAAGTCGCGCAGTTCCTTTATTCCATCTCCAACTTTGTGGATCAGAATCTGATGGATAAAATGGGTCCATTTGCAGAGTCCTGTGCAATGGGCCATTTCAAAGTTTGCTGACCCAAGAGGAAGCCCTTGCCCTAGATGGAGGAAGAGAAGTAATTTACAAACCATCTGAGAAGCCTGAAACAGCCCTCTGTGGCTGCGGCTGACCCTTCTTGGTCCTTATTTTCTCTTTGACATTGGCACCTGAAACACTGCTTTTGCAAGGGGTTTCTAGTCCTGGGTAACCTTGAATTAACTTTTTGCATTCAACAGCACATGGACTTGCTTTAAAATTAAAGTACAGAATCTGCAATGCAGAAGTGCTTTCAGCTTGCTCAGTTTTATAAGGAAATTTTGTATACATATATGTATATAATTTTAATGGCAGGGTTTTAAGGTCAACAAGTGCTTTAATCAAATATCATATTTCGGGTTCTGCTATTAATCACTTTATGGCCCTAGATCTAAAGTGTTAATGTATGATTAGGAGGAATTCTACCCATGGTGCGTAAAATCTTTGCCCTCTTAGTTGTCTTTTAGGCCAGGGTCACTCTCTGCCTGGAAGAGTCCACCCTGACTTGGTCCTCAACCAAAAGGGGGAGTAATTACAGCTGGTTAGAACTTCCCACATGGAAGTAATCAGGTGACAAGGGGTTCACTTGGGATGTGGGAGATTCTCTTCAACGCCTGATTGGAATTGCTGTTTTGGTCTTCTCTACCTTGGGCACACAGAGTTATTTATTGTTCTTTGGAGGGAGGAAAAAGGGATAGGTTAAATGAATCTTTTTTCCTTACCGTTTCACAGAAACTTTTGATAAGTCTTTTTGCTCTCCTTAAATTGTTGAAAATGTTGGTCAGATTTTAACAGGGTATAACTGTGCATTTAACTTCATCTTTTCACCAGTCTTTCATGTACTGGTGCTCTCTAGCGCTATTGTATTTATTTTCTTCCAGTCTCCTCCTGGTGCGTCCTTAATTCTGTTTATAACCATTGGCCACTGCACATGTAAATGGCACTAATGATGTGGGCAGACTTCAGCCCACCCAACAGACCTTCCTTTTGTGTTTATTTCTGAGTCGCTTTCAGAAAAACACTGTTTTCTTGAGTAGGAAAGATAAGATTGAATGTATCTTAAACTGAGTGAGAGAAAAACAAAGATGTTCTCAGAGGATGTTGATAAGAGATAGACAGCTAGCTAATGTAAGCTGGCAAAATCCTTCTCCTTTAAGTGCAGCTAAGTCAGCTTATGCCAGCAGAACTTCTGCTGTGAACACACTTTTATTTCCTCCTTATATAGTCTTCTTGATTGTAAGAGGAATCAGAATAATCAATACTGAATTCTTGAGGCTACACAAAAGGATTGTACCTGCACAGGGTTTCTCAGTGCATATGCATTTTCCCTGCTCTCTTTACCTCCTAGTGTTGATTACAGAAAGATCATCTCTTACAAGGGAAAATGTAGCTTTGACCTTCGGCATCCCTTTAATTTCTGCCCTCTCCAAATTTCCAGCAGAGCTGCCAGGTGTGAAATCTTCTTTCAATATCAAGAATAAAGCAAACATGGTTACATCAGTATCAGATCATCAAACAGCTACCAGGTAGACGGTGCACTGGGCTTTTACAGCATTGTGCCATTGTGATCTAGTGACCCAAAGCAAAATGGTTCATGTTGCTGTAAAGCCACTCAGCTTCTGTTTTCTTTTCAGCTGTGGTGAATGAAATCATGGGCAGCGTTTAGAGCTCATCTCTATTGACCAGCTCATTGTCCCCAGACAGCTGCTGTTTGTAAAACTGTAGCACAGCAAACTCCTCTTCAAAGCTGCAGCCCAGGAACGCTGCATTAGGGGGATTTCTGCTTGTAGCCTGTGCTGTGGCCCCATTTGGGAGGCTGGCAAAAGCTGCTCTGCTCCCCTGCCCAGCTGTCCGGGCACCTCAAAGGGAAACAAACTGCTCTTTAAGGCTTCTCCCCTAAAAGGGAAAGGCTTTGAAATATATTTGCACTACAGAAAGGTTGCTGGGGAGGTTGGAGCCAGAAGCAGGAGGGGACCCAGGACAGGAAAGTCACAAGTATCTCCAGGGGAGATCCCTCTGATCATTCCTAAGTCATGAGGACAGGGGAGTTTTTACGAAGCCTTCCCTGTGGAATTGCTTTTGAGTGAAGCTTAAGGCAGGTATCTGAGCACAGCTAATAGCTCATTTTCAAGTTCTTCTGCTACCAGAGCATCTGCAGGAGATCAGAGACAAACGTAGCTTCTTTCCCCATCGGTTTTCATTGGCACCTCTCACCTACAGAGACACAACATATTGTGGTCCTCCAACTTCTGACCCTGGCACAAACCTTTACTGTTTCCTTCTCTTTTCTGCTACATCTTTCTGATTTCTGCTATGGATAAACACACAGTACTTCTAAGGACCATCAGATACCCACGGAAGTACTGCAAAATGAAATACATTATTGGTGGTCATTCCACTGCTTTCAGTAAGCTTTGGCAAGTTACGTGCTGTTTCTCTCTAGTTTGTCCTTTCCTTGCTGTTTGAGCTGAGCCTTATGACTCATCTTAGCCGTCTTTTCGCCACTCTTAGTTGTCTCTTTTTGTACTTTTTTTTTTGCTGATTTGGAGGATAAGAATGAATTATTTTTCACTATTATTTTACTTTCTTTTTACTCACTGGAGTTATTTATTTGAAAATAGAATTCAGAAAAACAGATATTGCTGATTGTTGAAAGAGTCAGCTGCCTGTGTCTTACTCTGCCTCATTATAGATTTGAACTGGGAAATCCGGAGTCGGGGCAGGAGACGTCCTTTCATCATGAGCAGACGATAGCAGGACTGGATGCTTCGGTTGTCCTTGCATCTCTAAGGACAAGCTACAGAAATAGAATAGGAGAAAGTGAAACCTTTGCAACAGAAACCTTTGTTTATTTCTATCTATTAGGGTTTGGAAAAGTAGTATATTCTGGTTTACCTAGGCTTTTGATCTGAAACATCCTCTCACTCCCTTAGTCTGCCCAGTCAACTTGACCTGTTTTAGAGACCTTCCCGCTATCTACATAGTAAAAATTGTTGCTTTGTGCTTGCCACTGCCTCTGAAATGTTGTTTCTCTTATAGATGGCCTCTTATTTTCTGTCATTTTGATCTCTGTTCTGAAATATTAGGAGGGTGTTGAGTTTGTCCTCCCTGCTCCTAGAAGATGTTGAAAGGAGATTTCTTTTTCCTTATTGATCTTTTAAGTAACACTTTCCCTCCAGACCATGCAGTTTAGCTGATCAATGAAGTGGCACAACAGCTGTAATATGTGAGTTTGCAAGGAAAACACATGCTATAAATGGTTTGTCTAGCCTATTCACCAGACTATTATGTATAACCTCATCTCAGACAATCCACAAAGCACCAGTATTTAGTTTTCATGTGAGAAAACCTAATTGACTCTGTTTCTACTGCATCATTAACAGACTAGGCATGCAGAGATATTTGTTTAGAGCACACATCATATTTTGTAACAAAGCAAAATAGTAATGCCCTCTAAATACCAATGACAGCAGTGTTGCAGAATACATAGATTCCCCCATCCATATATGCAGGGTGAATTCTAATCCGTACTAAAGTCAGGCAGAGCTCTGGCCTCATGCTCAGCATCATGAAGAGTTTGCTTACAAGCTGTATTGTCAGTGCAGTGCTAAGATATGCATTGCTAATACAGCTCTGAAGGTTGAATCTCTTCTTTATATTTTGAAAATACAGCCTTCATTTAACAGTCTATTTATTATCAGCTTGTGTAGAAGTCACGCCATAAGGTGAAGAACTCTTCTTAGACAAGTACCTTCCCTGAAAACCACCTCTAATACACTTTTACACACCAAATGAGAGCTTTCCAAAAGACTGAATCAAATTAATTAACTCTAGCTACGTAGCACTGCTTCCATTTCACTGAACTGACAGCTGAAGTGAAAGACGTGCTCAGACCCCACAGCACTCCTGCATTATTCTGCACCTCTGGAGGAGACTCAGGGGTCAGCCAAAGAATATCTTTGCTGTCAAAGGAA
Organism: Alectura lathami; assembly: GCA_013399715.1. Classification (NCBI taxonomy): domain Eukaryota; kingdom Metazoa; phylum Chordata; class Aves; order Galliformes; family Megapodiidae; genus Alectura; species Alectura lathami. The sequence goes on from VXAV01011429.1 coordinate 169,829, forward strand.
ATTCTAAAGCTATTTTGCCCTTTGACCCATAAAATGAGGGTTATTGGCAAGTTGCAAAGGATAGAAGCTTAGATATAGTCTGCTGCAGATTTAACATTATTGCTGCCCTGATGCAGCTAATCAGCAAAGTCCTGGGAAATAGGACACTGCTGCAGCTCAAATCTTGGTAAGTGGCTTCTGAAAGATGCTTCTATCAGCTTAAATGAATAACTCCTTCCTACCCACTTGCAACTTAATTGGTGCATACTCTAAATAAATATATTTATATATTATATGTATGTATATAAATATATTTAGACATAGAGAATTACTAGGGCTGTGTCTGTATGCATATGCATAGAGATTACAAAAGTTGTAATTTCAAAATTGCTTCATTTCAGGCAGCCTGTGAATTTTTCAGTATTTTATTATTTTTCAAAAAACAGGATTTTGCATTTTGTTCCTCTTGATAGTGGTGGCACATGTAAACTCCTGGCAATATCTGAACAACACACTACAATATTCGCTATTGCTGGTTGTTATAGTCCACGTAATAGAACTGTGGCTTTCTCAAAGGCTCTTGATTCTTAGCTCAAAGATTAGTGAACTCTGAAAAATACTGTGAAAAGAAAAAGCTGGGAGGTGTAAGTCACTCAGTGCGCAAACAGGCCTCCAGTGGCAGCAAGTAGGAACAAGAGAATGATGCAAAAGTACAAGTTGAAAAATTACCCACAGTGAATGCCTGAAAGATGCACACATTCCTCACCATGCTCTCTCTATATATTTATGTATGCAACACCTGGATGCCAGGGCGTTCAGGGTTTGTAAGATAAGACTGATCGTAGCTGTCATGCAAGTCCTAAGGACAAATAATTTTTTAATTTGATAGTCAGTTCTATATTCAGATCTGATTCAGATCTGGCATAGAATTCATTTTTAAAGGCTCTTTCTGCCCTTCTTAAGCTGTTACACACCAGAACACAAAAAGGCATCAGAAAAAAT
>VXAV01011429.1:205741-216405 GCA_013399715.1 Alectura lathami
AATTGTATTTTGTATCCCCAAATGTGAAAAAATTACTTTTTCTTTTTAAGCAGAGCATTACCATCACTATGTGATTACATGGATCCAGTGCGGAAGAAGCTGAGAGAGCTGCTATTAAAAAAAAAAAAAAAAAAAAAAAAAAAAAAAAAAANAAATTAGGACTAGTGGCATTAGTATTGCTATGCAGATAAGGTGTTGTTCAGTACCATTTGACACATTTCTGGTAGTCCTGATTCTCCAATTCCTATTCTATTGTTGTGAAGGATTCAAATACTGTTGTTGCCTCCTGCTTTTATTACTTCTTGTGAATATTGTAAAAAAGCTTTCATTTTCATTGACCTTTATGTTCCTCTGTTCGTATAAAATCAAACATTTTTTGCCAATTTTATATATTCGTTAGTGGAATCCTTTTCTTTTCCTTGCCTCTTGTATCCTTCTGGCTGAATGTTGAGTTAAATTTCTACAGAATAAGTAACAGGGTGGGAAAAAAGGGTGCTCCTCTGAAAGGTGTGTAAGATCTTAAGTATTTCCAGCACTGAGCCCTTCTTGATTTGGGAGAACATAATTATCCTTTTATAGATTCACTGGAACATTTTAATGTACCTCCTCACTGGCAACCAATGGGGCTCAGAAGATCAAATTAATCACTTAACGTTTTCAATTTCTCTGATTTATTTTAGCTGAATAAAAAAGTATTTAGTATTTTCCAGGTCATTACTAGGGAAATGAAAAAAATCCACAAAACCCAAAACAGAAGCAGAAACAAACAAACATACAAAAAGCCAGGTAAAACAAACTGATATTTTCCCGCATTTTGAATAAAACCTAAAGTCTAATGCCCTCATCTTCAGTTCAAATTCACATCTTAGTAATAGGAGTGGGAGATGACACTGCTAAGTACTTCTGAAAATTGGGCTACATATAAGGACCAGAATTAAAGCTGACTAAAGAAACTTTTAAAGTTTTGTGTTCTCTACTTTTTGTTTGTTGGTTCGTTTTCCCCCATGAGTGCAGACATCATCACAGCTCTTTGGGGAAAAAAGCATGTCTTTCCCCCCTTACAACTAGCAGCATATCTGCAAAGTCATGTAGTGGAAATATAGGACTCAAACAATACTTCCCTACCGAACTATGAGCAACTTTGAAGCATGCCTTCCAGTTTCTAACACATAGAAGTCTCAATTTTCTGTATCAATAAATAAAGATTGAGTAAAACAAGGAACCAGGAGACAGATCTCCAACATCCCATAACCAGCAGGACCTCACTTCCTCATGCCTTTAGCCCAAGCATTTTCATTTTACTCTTGCAGCATATGAGATTGGCAGCATGGTCCAGGAGGTATCACACACAACAGTATATCTGGCTTACGTTTCTGCCCTAATCAACAGTTCATTAGTTATACAAAGTGGAGTAACCTGTTGGTAAACATATGCCTTCAGCCTTGAAGACTGGTTGAACAATCAATTGCCTGTGAACAATTTGCCTAGGCAGATTTTCAGGAGGAGTAATTTTAATGTTAATTATAAAAGAAGTACGGGATAATTTGCCTCTAACCCAAACTTCTGCAGTGGACAAGACTGTAAAAGTCACGTAAACCCCCCTGCTCTGCGCTGGTGAGACCCCACCTGGAGTGCTGCATCCAGATGGGGAGTCCTCAGTACAGGAGGGACATGGAGCTGTTGGAGCGTGTCCAGAGGAGGGACACAAAACTGATCCAAGGGATGCAACACCTCCCCTGTGAGGACAGGCTGAGAGAGTTGGGGCTGTTCAGTCTGGAGAAGAGAAGGCTCTGGGGAGACCTGATAGCAGCCTTTCAGTATCTAAAGGGGCACTACAGAAAAGAAGGGGACAGACTCTTTAGCAGGGCCTGTTGTGGTAGGAACAGGGGAAATGGTTTCAAACTGAGAGAGGGGAAAAATATCTTCCTGAAAACTTTTCAGAAAGCAAACACTGGCTAGTTATTGGCATGAATACTGCAGCAATCAATGTACACCTGTGAAATGGGCTGGATTTTATACCAGCCTCCCCAGGCAAAGGAAAGAGAGTTGTTTTTACTTGTGGATGACTTGGTACTAAAAAGCGGATGTTTGGGAAGTGCTTTGCAAAGGTTTAGCAGGTGGTGCAGTACGACACTAACAGCAACTGTTCCACATTCTCCGTGCTGCCCCAAAAGGCTTCACTGCAACTCCATCTCTTGCTGCCCACATTACACATGGATGTCATCTTCCTGGGGCAGTGGTTGCCTTTTGACAGTAGTGTATGCAGTGTTTTATACTGGAGGGCAAGTCCTCTGATGGCGTCTTCTATGTGGATCTGTAAAAATAAATATTTCAGCCCTAAGAGAGAAAGCTTGTAACAGAAATGCTGTGAGAGCTGCTCTGTTTTGCCTCTGCCCATGCATCTTTCCTTTCCCCAATTCATTTGGAACAAGGCTCTCATCTCAAATGTGCAGAGCCATTCACTGACTTGCTGATATTTGTACAATGGGCCAAGGAGAAAGTGAAAAGTAGGTTTCTCTGTTCCCAAGGCAATGCCTCAGCAATACATATCTCTCCTCATCACTTCTCACCTTTTTCTTCCATTAGGCACTCTTTCCCCCATGCAGCTTAGCTCAGCTGACCTTTTTTTCTCTCCTATTTCGTGGGGATATGGCATTTATTAAAAATGAAAAGGAGGCGCAGAAATATCTGAACTTCTGTTTTGACATCATGCTTCTTTCTGGTCATAGGATTTTTAGAAGCAACTAGACTGTTCCTGTTCCTTAAAGAAGGTACTGTTATCTTCCTACTTTTAAGTATGACTCACACGGTGCAGTTAGGATAGCTCAGTATTTAGAATGATTTACAATTTCATTCTTTCTCTACTTCCTCCTGCATGTTTTGCTTCAGACTTTTCTTCAAGCCCTGACTTTATTTTGTCATTTCTGTAGGTCTCACTGAAACATGAAAATGATTAGAATATTCATCTGTCCATATCTGTCTTATTTGCTGTTGGGGCTTTCAAGTGGGTTTGGTGAAGAAACCAACAGAATCTGTATTTGTTTAATGTATCTGAACAAAATGATCATAGAAGAGAAGCCTACTCTTCACAGATGTTATCTTCAGTAGACATGCTCATTGCTAAAAACCATCTCTGCTCTAAAATGTCTCTAATGAGGGCAGAGACCAAATTCTCTTCTGATTTGTTACAGCCTCCTTCCACAAAACTGCATCTCAAAACAGGCACAGTGTTCAGATGCTAAGAGAGAGAGCTTGTAAGGAGGTGTGCAACAGTGTCATATAGGAAACTTCACCTCAATTTTAACTCCAGAGTTTTAATTAAAAACATGTTTAACTTCTCTTAGCTTGTTCCTTCTTTGCCAGTCTAGCCAAACAGGACTTTGCTGTCTTGCTAAGAGATGGCTTCAAGATGCTTTGTTCAGACCAAATTGTTAGGAAAGGTCAAATACATTATTGAATATTTGACCTGAAATGTTCTTTGTTGTCAGTCTTCGCTATGCGTTACTTGTGGTGTATGTGTCATAGGAGGTTTTCTTTAAAAAATGTAATATAAACAGGTGCTTGAAGAGCAAGCTTGGCAATACTGTGAATACAAAAGGACCATGGCCCAGTGCTCAGTCAGGATGATAGCTGAAGGATAAAAAGCAATACAATGCTGAGTTGTATCAAGTGAAAATCTATTTTTTTTGCAAGGGTTTGGTGGTTTCTTTTACTAACCATGCACAAAGTCAGATACTATGGTGACAGTACAGTAAAAATGTCTAACTCTGTACTATTCTTCTCGGCAACAATGGTTTTTTTTTAAACTTCCCTTACAATAGCAGGAATTTTCAAATAGTGACAAGCAGAGTTAGAGAAGAGTTTATGAAAGGGAAAGCAAAACAGTTTAGAGTTTATTATGCAAGAGATGATATTGTGTTGATAATCACAACTGTGAGGCAATGCTCATTTATTATGTGAAGACAGGTTTATTTTTGTTTTATCATTATGAATGATAGATGTAAATTGGATGCAGTCTGATTTTTCTTCTTACGTGAGAAGGAAAATTAAATTTTTAATATAATTTGCACGATGAGTAATAAAGTGACATGGGAAGCAGAGACCAAAGAGCTGTCATATGAAATAAAATTTTACTTAGCAAGTTATGATCTAATTTTGCATCTAGTCAATAATGACAAAATGTCTGAGGACAGGCAAAAACCTAGAGTAAAGAAGAAATTTCTTACACACAAAAATCTCTTTTAGCCAAGAGACGAGATAATGTCCAATTGTATATTGTACGAACAAAAAATATCAGTTATGCATTTGTAAAATGTGCAATGCATGTGTTCAAAATAAATTTAATTTAACACTGTAGAGAAAATATTTGGGCATAAATGGATAAACATGAATAAGGCCATTGCTGCTAGAGACAACAAAGTGCAAAGAGTGGCTGCCAGCCACTGCTGCAGTCTGCGCACGTTCTGCCTGCAGATGATGTGTAGCTGGGAGGGTGTCTATGGGAGCAACCAGGAGAAGCACTGACTGTTAACTCAAATCGCACAGAACACTGTTTCTGACTTCATGATCCATACAGTGTGTCAGGAAGGTGGAAGGCAAAAAGAGGAGTTTCATGTTTCTGTCCTCTTGGACATCCAAGCAAGATCCTGTAGGGGAATCCTCTCTCCCCTGGTCCCTGACTCTTCTAATCATTTTCCCTTCAGCTTCATGAGAACAATTTTTGCAAAAGTCTGGCCAAGATGAGGTTCCCCACGTCTCAGTGGGTAGGATGAGCAGAATCCCACAGCCTTCTGGCTGCCCTGCACTGGAGGTGCCCTTCGCATTCTCGGGCACAGTGAAGGGTGAGCTTCGCGTCCATACAGCTGAGAGCCTGCCTTTGCTTTTTGCTGTCTAAACTCTTTGAGACTGGCCTTGTCTTCTAATGAGTCTCTACATAAATTCTCTGTATAAGCTTATGGATATTATGCAATATACTGTGACCTCAGCACTGGCCTCTGATGTTACCTGAAGGAGATAATTATCACGGAGCTAACTGACTCTTTCTTAAAAGTCATTGTATGTATTTGCTCTGTACAAGGTGACAAATTAAATCCTTAACCTGAGCTATTTAAAATCTGAACGAAGACACAGAGAGGCAGGTCACAGTGAGAAGTCTGAGGAAGGATTTGTCGTGGGATTTAATATGTGCTATGTGTTTGCTTCTTCAGGGCATCAAGGGAAGAGTGCTCTTAAGGAGAGGCTGGAGTATGAAGAGATCAGTAAATCAGGACAGGAAGAACATTTGGCATGTAAAGTGGAATGAACAAGGGGAAGGGACAAGGAGGGAGAAAAACTTGTTGAAGCTTATTTCATTGGCAGGGTTTATTAGTGAACAGGAGGCAGAGGATGAAAGATGATGAGATCTGTTATTCATTGTGTAATTTAGTGTATATATGTGCACTACTGTGTTTTCTTCTTCCCCACTTAACACATAGTTCATATATTCCATTTCATGCTGATAAGGATTCAGATTTGTAATAGTTTTAATTTCTAATCTACTCATGGTGCCTATTACATCTATATATTATGTCCATGTATTATGCCTTTTATGAAAAACTCTCTCTCACCAAGCCCAAGTGTATGCTGTTCCTGGTTTTTATGCGGAGCGTCTGTTGACATGATTTAGAAGTAGAGTTTCCAGCTCTTGACTAAAAACACCTGGAACATTCCTACACATAATGTGTGAAAGTCCAGCACTCAGACTGATTGCAGCATATGACCCTCAAAGCTGTAAATGACCTGCTAAGTATTCACCACAACACCATCAAGTAATGGGTGGAAATTGGCTGAAAAGTGTTTCACCACCTTCCAGTAAAATTAGCTCTTTTTATTATTGGGAACAAGATTAAAATGATATTCTACAATTGGTATTGATGTTGATATTAGATGATATTCAATTTGATTCCTCTGCCCTCAGTCCTATCTTTTGAAGCCATAGGGTTCCTTTGTTTGGGCCTCACCTATGGCTTTGTTCAGTGGGCATCGTCATCCACAAAATAGGGAATCCAGGATGTTGAATGTAAACTAGTGAGGTTATTGAAAGACCTTTGGACAGATGTGCCTTTTTTAAGTACACGTTACAGCCCTCTCTGAAAGACTAGTCTCAAGTATTGATAGAAAATATATCATTTTTCGTGATCCCATGGGATAACGATTAGAATTTGGTCTGTATCCCCACTTAAAAGGGTAAGAAAATCAGCTTTTTAACATAAGCATTGTAAATGAAATGAAGTATGTATGAAGTTGAAAACTGAGATATATCATTATCTGACAGACTTGGGAGTCCTAATGGAATTCAATACAACCATGTGCAATTTAAGGAATTTAAAATATTGAATGTAAAACTACAAAGACATAAAGGAATAATTTGTATAAGCTGTCAGTCAGAGTAGAAATACACGTTTTACAAATTTTTCCATTTGTCATAACTGAAGGAGAAGAGAAGAGACATCAAAGCACTCTTTTGGAAATTGTGGTTTATTTTAAGGGCAGGATAAATGAGTTATGATTCACACAGTTGGTAATGAAAAGAGAATCTTCCACCTCAAGGTCCTTCATTTAAATCCCGATCCAGGTTACTGCAGCCCCTATTAACTTAAGACTGCTGGGGATCTTTGTGAATTGGCAGTTGCATGCTGGTACATATTGATGAGATGTCCTGATGATAAAAAGCAGCATGAGGTACTTAAAACACGAAGATAAGCAAGTCAATAGATGTAGAGACTTCCATGCTTTCTGATGTCCTGCCGTGAGCTAAAACTCAGTTCTCAGATGCACACTATGTTTGTCCAGCCTTTCTCTGTCTGGTTTTCTACATCGTAATTCTTGTCACAGTCATCATGAGATCAGAGATCATCCATAAATGTGAATGCTTAATATCATGAGAGAGAGCATATATCCAGTACTCACTGCAGATCATTTAGAGCCAAACACGTTGTTACGGAGACTAGAGCCTTTTCCTTTCTCAGGAAGAAATTATCATTGGCAAAAAAGAATTATCATTGGCAAATGCTGTGTTTCTTTTCTGCTATCTTAGGATGGAATTCATGGAGTTGAAGCTCCCCAAAAGCCCAGCTGAATGAAGGCAAGCCAAAGCTCTATTCACTTAACCCACAAGTAAAGTTTGCAGTTTGCAGTTTGCTAAGAATATTTCTGTCCTCATGAGCTGCTGCTTGAGTCAGCTTCCTGTATTCTTATTTCTTTCCATATTAGACTGGAAGCATTAAGAAATGGTGAAGGTATGAAATATTTAAAGCCTATAAGGCATTGCAAACATCAAAATGATGTATTCCACATGTGGCATTACACTCTTTTAGGGCAGTGTTTGCAGTTTGTTAGCTATAGCCAGAACTACTGTTTTGTTGTATTTCACAGAAGTCCGTCACTGAAGTAAAAATAAACATTGAAATATAATTTTAAATCCCCTTTCTCACTTCTTTTTGGGTAGTGCATATTGGATTCCAAAAGAGAGAATAAGAGATTTACTGCATTGCCTAATGAGTGACTGAAAACAGCTGAACTGGAAGGAAAGGCTGGAAAATCTCTAAATTCCTCCGCTCGTTTGGATTTTGCTGAGCTCTTGGTATGAGCTGAAATATTTTTACTTAACCTAAGAAAAGAGTAAATCAACCTAAAATTTTAAAACTTCTGTTTGGGCCTGAAGGAAACTCATTAATGTCCACAGCATGTGGTCCTCTCATGCTAGGACTGCCACCTGTTACCAGCTTAGACTGAAAGGTTTGACTAAAAGAAACATGCAGGAGGAAACATATATAAATTAATGAATAAAAGAGTATCACTGTCCCTAGGGAAGTAGTAGAGAATATTGGAACTAAAGTGGCTTTTAAGCTTCCCCACCCACTGTCTAGTTAAAATGTATTAAGCGATTTGTAGCTTTGTATTTTCCTTTTCTGCACTCTCTTCCTGTGCTATATCTTTGGGCTAAGTTACCAGGAGTTCAGAGAGCGGAAAAAAAGTAGTGGCTTAGAAGTGTGTAACAACCCAATAATGAAAAATGAAGAATTCAACAGAGTTGTGATAAACCCCACTAACCTGGGAAGTCCCATCTTAATAAAGCAGAAGAGCAAGGGATTCAGTAAATGAATCAAAGTATGTGTCCCGAGTCATTACGAATAACACTGTAGTTGAAGGAAGGTTTTTTGATATAGAAACTGTTGTTAATAAAAAAAGGCTCTTTGTGGCCATTGGGATTTTTTTTTGTTGTTGTAATTGTTAATAACAGTGGTGCCGATGGATTTACTTTTACTAATTTTTAACATTTCTAATGAAGTAATATACAGAACCTACTGCAGGGATGTGCACACTTGGGTTTTTGTTGCTGTTGTTTTTCCAATTACCCTCTTCAATGCAAAAGGTTACAAGATAAATATTTGACTTGACAGAATCTCCTGTGGGTCTTCAGTGAAAGTTCTAGCTTGTTAGCAGAAATTGGGCAAGGGAGGCTCTCACCACAGTTGGAGTTGACAGGCTGCACATGACGGGGTGCAGTGCACAAAGAGAATGCTGTGACTGCTTGGGTGTGGGAGTTTGCATGCCTGAGGTTTCTTCCACCCATTTCACAGAGGGTTACTTTGAGGGTGACAGAGCACCGGAATGGCTGCCCAGAGGGGCTGTGGAGTCTCCTCTGGAGGCATTGAAAACCTGCCTGGACACCTTTACGACCTGCGACCTGCGTAGGGAACCTGCTTTAGCAGGGAGTTGGACTGGATAGTGTCCTGAGATCCCTTCCAACACCGGTGGTTCTGTGATTCTGCAGCTTGTACTACAGCTGCTAGGTTAGGCTTTCAGCTGGTGTAAATCATTGCTCTGGCCATATTGTGGAGGTAAATGGCCAGTGACAACTGAGGCTGCAATCTTCATCTGTGAAGTCAAAGGGGAATAACCCAGCAAATGGACTCCAGCAAAATTGTGAGGTTCTTCCATCCTTACCAGCCATACATATGTGAGCAGGAATGGGGAAAGTGCAGGGCTGACGGACCGATGGGTTCCAGCTGGCATGTCTGGTATTGCTGAGGGCTTTATTGTACTACAGCTGTTCTTATAGAAGCCTTATATCTTCAGCTTTAGCATTTCCTCACTGTACTGCAAAGGATTTTTGCCTCCTTTCTCTTCCACAAGGTCTCTGTCATTGTTCCAGGTCTAAGCTGATGTGTCCTCATTTTCTTTTCATGTAGGTCCCAACTGTGGAGGTGTCAGAAATTTCCACCGAAGCTTTGTTGTAGTGGTCGTTTGTTGACCTTAAACATCGAGGTCGGACTGTATGTCCTGTCTGCACTGAGTTATACAACTATTAGCACATTTTTCTACCTACAGTAGTAGAATTTGAAGTGAAATTCAATAGACTGGAAATATTTTCTGGTTAAAATTAGTATTTATACCTATCTGGAGGTGGGCAGGGATGGCTATTCTTGGCAACTCAACCCTTTCTACTGTTTCAGAGCATGGTGTCTTCTGATTTCCTCACTACCCAAAGAGATGTGGACTGAACATACGTGCAAGTTGTAAGGGAGAGAGCAAGAGGCAGAGCTTTTTTTTCCTTTGAAAATCTGTTCACAGAATTTTTAGTTCACTGGGGGAGAGGGAAAGGTTAAATTTGGATTGAAATCAAATTCTGAACAAACATAAATGTTTTGTGTAATGGAAATCCTGCATTTTAGCTTTCTTTGTTCTCAGCAGATACCCATCTTTCGTGATATAATCACTTGAATCTCATTTTTTTAATGCATTGCAGGTAAAAGTCAAATCCTCAATTGAGTTAATTGACTTCAGTGATATTGCAAAAGGTAAAAATCAAAGCATATTTTGTCTACTTGAGAGCTTCCATTTAAATCACTCATTCACTCTACTCAATAGTGCAGGTGAAGTAGGAAAGCAAGAGAAAGCTTCTGTTTTTTTCTTCTTTTTTCTTTTTTTTTTTTTTTTTTTGAGGGTTTGAACTGGATATTAATCTCTGACACAGAAACATCTGAATATTTAGACAGCAGAATAAGATGCTTTGAAACTTTTCTGATGAAGCTTTTTTTGCCTTTATTTTTTCTGTCCTATTTAATTGCGTTTCTTCTTGCAAGGTAATTTCTCTTTGAGATTCTTTCATCTGGCATAGAAGAAGAATGAGCATGACATTTTATTAACTTTACAATGTTTCTTGGCCTGATTTTCAAATATGAAGAAGGAACATTTTTGACTGTGTAATTTAACTGTCATTATCTTTAGACCTGTCTGTGAGGTACAATATGCCTAGTTACATGCTGTCATATTTCAACATTATATAATCTGTGGTCCCATATATGCTAATTATTTGGGGACAGATTCTTTAATATCAGTCAGATCAAATTGTATGTTAAAGAAAAGAATAAGATAATATTTAGTATGAGAAAATGAACTTAACCTAACCTAAAATAATTATGGAATGAGTCTTATTGTGCCAACAGCTTACTAGGCAGAAGTACTTGCGGGTAGATCATGATTTACATTTATTCCTCCTGAAAAATAACTGAAGAAAAATTACTATTCATAAAAACATTTTGGATTGTGCAACATCTGGGAGAATCCAGTTTATGTAACTATATTTAATACATTTATTGAAAAGTCTTAATAATACTCAT
>VXAV01011429.1:228320-247853 GCA_013399715.1 Alectura lathami
AAATCTAGTTTCTCATCTTTTTGCATGATCTCTTCCACTGCAGCCCCTATTGGGCCAATCCAGACAAATAATTTTAGCGGTTTACAGAGACTTATAGATAGAATGTATATTTATTATTCCGTTGTAGTAACTGATGTGAAACACAACATCAGGTACTTCCTTTATCAACTGATTGTGTAAAGGCTTGTGGCAGAACGAAAAAGCAAAGCTGAGTTCTGGCAAGTCAAACTCAAGTGTGTCACAGGATTAATTCCACTGAAATCTTTGCTTATTTGCAGAGGACAGGATAAAATCAGTGTGTAAAAAGGGAAACTGAGGTATTTTGAAGACATCTGTTAGAGCATGCCTTGGATGAAGAAGGCTGGAGTACGGACTTTATGTCTATGTTCCATCTTTCATCTAGACTCTTCACTTAGCCCTTTCTGTCTGTGAGACAGAGATGAAATAGGTCAAAAATCTGCGACTTTTTAGGAATAATATTATTGATAACAATTTGACTAAGACATTTTGAAATTGTCGAAATAGAAAAGGCTTATCATTATTTTAAAATGAAAATTGGCAGAATGACCTAAGACAATTGCAGTATTGTAATTTTCTTTATCCCTTTCTAGTGGGAGTTATTCATGAATTGTGTTAGCGTTTCTTTTAAGCCTGAAGTTAGATGATTTGGAATGAGATGGTAATGATACTGGATGCAAATTCCCAGGGCTATTTCCATCTTGATAATTAAAGTAAGAAAAAGAAATCCTCATTGCTTGAGAAAGAGAGAGATTCCATTCTTTTCACCTATTTCATTTTGCAGTTTCTAGTCTATTGACCTCTCTCAGGTCCCCAGCTCAAGAAATACTTTCCCTTTTTGTGATGCTTGTGAGAGTTGAAGCAGTGTTTCAACACAAAAAAATCTTGTGAGTGCATTGCTCTGGTTTCAGTGTATGTCTTGGTCAACAGTGTTCCTTGTGAAATGCTGCCTGTTTGAACACATTTTATACCTAATAATGGCAAAGAAGAACATCTGAGTTCATTTAAAATCTTTACATGCTTTCTGTTACGCATCTTGTGAAATGCTAGCTTGAATCAGTTCTAGAGCACCCAAGTACATTGGACATTATCTAATATACGTTTTTGTTTGTTTGTATGTTTTTTTCCCTTGGATGCCCCGTGGTCTGCCTTCCTAAACTTCTCACCAGGCTGGTCATAGGCATGTGAGACTGAGAAGTTTGTGAATGGTTTTGGTTAACCCAGACTGCACACTCACAAAGAACTGCTTATTCTGTTGTCATGAGCTGGGATCACAGTCTCATCTTTTATATTTTATGTAATTCAGGCTACAAGCTGAAGAAGTGACTTTATTTAAATTGAAAATGAAATTGAAAATGGACTAAATATATTTTTTTGGAGAAGATGATTGTAGAACTTCAGTGAAGTGTTTATTATAATTTAGAAATTTTAAAATGATATTTTTTTTTCTTCTTTTCTTAAACTTACGTGGAATGGCATTCTATCTCTTCCTGGGTTTATCTAGCTGTCTGCATTATTAGAGTTTCAAAAACTGTCTAAACACAAATAGTCCATAATATTTCAACAATATAACATTTATTTAAAAAAATCTACCTCAGGAATATATAAAGAAGAACTCAGCTCAACAGAACAACATATTTTGCATTTGCATATATAGGGTTATTTTTGCTTTAAAAGTTCACTGTAAGCCACTTCTGTCCTAACTGCAAAATGTGTGCTATGTCACCTCTCTGAACAATTATCATATAATTCAATCAATGAATAATAACTAAGAAGTGTTACTACACACCTGTTACAACCAGTTTGCGCATTAAAAAACTTCATGCATAAACATGGCATACTGTTTACAATGAAAACAATGGAAATCTCCTGGCATATGTGCCATAGACAAAAGACAGGTTAAGCTTCTCTAAAAATGTAATCAATATGAATTATTTGTTCCATCCTGCTCATTGTACAATGTTTGTGATGGAATTTTCCATTGCATAAAACATGCTCCCTCTTTCTTTATACATTGCGGCAGTTAGCTTAGATCTCTTGGGAGAAATAAAAATTGATATTTATTTATATTTTGACTTCTAAACAGGCAGAAAGAAGCTGCCTAAACCAGATATGCTCTCTTTGATGAATTGAAATGTAAGTAGAATTACAGAAAACACTGGTTTAGCTTAGCTCAATTCAGTGACTTGCGCTGTTGTACGCCAGCAGCAACCTCAGGGGACTGGGTTGTGCGAATCCTACTTGAAAGGTTTATGTATCAAAAATTATGACTGAAAGAAACTTCAGACCTCCCTAAAGTGATATGGAATATTCTACAGACACAACTGGAAGTGTACAGAGACAGAAACTTGATTAAAAACCTGCAGAAAAGAAAGGGTGAAGTAGTGAAATTAATCTGTGAAAGAAGGAAGGCAGAACATGCAGGTTGGGTTACGGTGTTCTAGCCAAAGCTCAGACCTCCCCATATAATCAGAAATACAGTTGCTACCGTATGTCAGAATTGTTTCAGCAGAAGATAGCCAAGGAAGTGAGAATGCATAGTAGAGGCATCACATAACACCGAGAGAAGAAATCAAAATAGATATTCATAGTCCTGAGGCATGAACACTGTCTTGAAACTTTTGATCAATCACGTTCTGTATTGTTCATCACGGTCTGGCTTCAGAAGCAGCCAGACAAACGTGTCTACTCTGCGAGAATTCATGAATTACATTTGAGTTGAGAAAGAGAGAAAAATCAGAATTTGTAGGACATTTGGCAGAATAAACTCTAATATGCTTCAGTGCGGTTTTAAACCAGTGTGTAGTCCAAGAAATAATTCTGATTGACTGTACGTTGATAAAATTAAGCAGCAATTCAAGCAGAAAATACCAACATGTTTTGATAGCAGGAAGTGGTCACAGAGGGATGGATCAGCCTGATCAGCACCTACAGCCTCTTATTTTCTTTCTTTCTTTTTTTTTTTTTTTTTCCCTGAACATTTATTTAACCTCTTACTCCTAGCCAGAAAAGGCTGAGAGATCAAAGTGTTGCAGCAGAGGCACATGCTATTCTGCTCACTGTGTCTATCTTCTGTAGCAACCTGGCAGCTGCTCCCCTGGTTCTCCACAGCACCCTCCCTCCGAGCCCCCTCTTTATTCCCCCACCCCCTGCAGCCGACACAGCGTGCTCCTGCTGTGCACATCTGGCGGGAAGCAGCAGCCCCTCCCCTCCCAGGCTGGGACATCTGCTCCTCCTAAGTGAGAGCTGGCCAGACAACTGCTCCTAATGCTTCCACTGACAGCTCTTTTCCACTTACTGATCCAGCTCTCCTATTCACCACCTGCTTGATTTCACTTCCCTAAACTCCTCGGCTGCTCAAACCCACACTCTGCATCCTCTGCTCCCAGCAGCAAGCACAGTGAGGCAGTGCTAATGCTGTTCTCCACAAACTGTTTCCCTGCACCTCCAGCTCAACAGCTACTGCTGTTATCTTCCTTGGATTTAAAGTAGCAAGGCAATGAATGGAAGAGTAGTTCTCTTGCTTCCTGTTTTGCTGCGTTCCAATTTGGATCATATGCCTGATCGTAATGCTAGGAGTAGGCCAAAACAAAGCTGAAGTTCAAAGTTACAAAACAAGACTAGGCAACTGGGGTCTTGAGCTGATTGTTGAGCAGTCACTGTCTCCCATCCTGTGGGAAAGGTAATTCTGGTAGTTGTGCCCTTATGCTGTGATGGGGGCTTTCCCACAGGTGCAGTGAGTCCTATTACAGTTCACTTGTATAGCAAAACTATTAAAAACTGAATCAACCACATAACCACTTTCTGAGACTTACATCTGATGCTGACTTTGCTTTGGAAATTCCTTTCCATTTATGGTCTTACCACCTCCTGGCTGCTCAGGAATTTTATGATACTTGCTTTCCATTTTGGTAGGAGCTGCTTGCCCCTTTGTTTTCTATTTTGAGAGGATTTTATTGAGCTTTTTCTCAAATCCAGAGAAACTCAAAACTCCAGAAATACTTTGAACCTGGAAAATTCAGCCAGTGTATGGGGACACCCATGTTCAATGACATGTTCGAAGTCAGACTATGGAAGTAAACATCAGTATCTCATGTTCTCTGTGAAGTCCTTTACTCCAGACTAAGTAATTAGCCCTACCATGTATATCTTACCTTTTCCACTTTAAAGTATTAAAGAAAATAGTAGACCAAGAATGTTCTTGTTAGGACAATTTCCTTGGGTGCAGGAGAGCAAGGTCTAACGCACATATGTCTTCAGCTAGTCTTTCCCATACCCCAGGCAAACTCCCTGGTTGTTACATGACCACTAGCACGGCATTTGCCTTCCCTGTTTTGGTTTGGTTTGGTTTGGTTTGGTTTGGTTTGGTTTTTTTTTTCAAAATGCTGAGCACAGTAGAAATGAAGAACATTTTCTAAATCAAAAAAAAAAAAAAATCTGTTTTGGAAAAGTATTTCTGTCCTAACAGTACTGCATGTGCTCCTTGTGCCTGTGCTTTTTGTGTATCCAAAGCCTTGAACGTTCAATAGCCTTTCATATGCAGTAATTGGCTGAAATGATTGCAATTCATTTATATACCCAAAATATAAGAATGTAGCCTTTCAAAGCTGCCTGAAACAGTCAAGTAGGAATTCCAGCGCTGTTGAAGGTCTCACTCACTGGTTCAGAAGTCATTACAGATGATAAAGTGCAGATATGGCCATTCTGGCAGTGGAGCATTTGGTTCTTTCCTGAGTACCTAGAGACTTGAATTAATTTTTCACAATACAGTACTTCGAGCTCTCTTTGATACAGATGCATTTCACAGAGAACTTCAGAAGTGTAAGAACTCAGGTGTAGATGTGTACCGCTCTTTTTTGCCAGTTGCTGTCTGTACTGTGTTCTG
Organism: Alectura lathami; assembly: GCA_013399715.1. Taxonomy (NCBI): domain Eukaryota; kingdom Metazoa; phylum Chordata; class Aves; order Galliformes; family Megapodiidae; genus Alectura; species Alectura lathami. The sequence continues at coordinate 233,224 of VXAV01011429.1, forward strand.
TAGAATATCATCCTTTATACACGTAGCAGCGTTTCACTGCAAGCACAGCTAGAAGAAGAGAGGTGCATGGAAGTGGGAGGATATGAATTTCTCTTTCTTAGTGGGACTTTGTAACTGCTTTAGCCATGAGAACCAAATACAAAAAGCCTTTGGACACACCCTCTGTGAAAGTTATCACTGTAATAAAAGGACAGTAGAGAGGTACATTACCCTGCCCTTCTGAAACCTGATTTTGAGTGTATTGGTGTTGGTTGACGAACTCTTTGAAAGACCTTGGATTGGATCCTCGGAGGAGGAGAATTTTCACAGAGTAATCCCTCCGAATGCTGTGTGAATTTCCCACCTCCCAGAGCAGCTACCTTAGAACAGTGTAACTGAGCTCAGAAGTGTGTTGTGCAAGTTTACTTCAGGCAGTGCTAATGATGTGGATCCTTTTGACAGCAGGAAACAGCAGAAAGAATAGAGAGTACTCTGTGGAAAAATACAGAGAGCATGAGGACCAGGAGGATTTTCTTCACAGCAGCCTTTATCGATACCATCAAACGTGACTCAAATGAGTAGACCCTAATTCTAACATCTCTGGCTTTTCAGTTCCACTGGCTTCCTGTCATTTTTGTGAAATTAGTTTCTTAGCAGGGAATGTTTCAATTTTCTTTCCCTCATTCCCACCAGTCTAATGATTCTTTACCATCTTAATAAGTACAATGAATGTGCTCCATTAACAGACAGGGGCATTAGAGAATAATGTCATTTCTGAAAACTCTTAATACATTTCACAATTAAGAAGGCATTGATTCAAGGTCCTTTTTCAAATAGGAAAAACCCAAGCCATTTCCCTAGTGACAGTTACTGCCCTATGAGAAGTGGATATTCTAGTAAGAAGGTTGCTTTGATTTTTCAGATATTGGTTCATTCGCATGAATTGGCTTTGTTTGATGCCAGAAACTGTCTGAAATGCACTTTTACAAAAACAAAGGGCTATTTGAATCAAGTTTTTGCTCTAAATTGTGAATTCTAACCCAAGAGAAATAGAGAAAAATATAAATGCAAATGATTATGTTTTTGCATATGTGAAATTTAAATCCATTACTATCGAATTATTGAAGCAGTAATTATTCTGTTAGAAATTTGTGGTATATTCTTTGTTCCATAGTCCCTCCTCCATTCTGTTCTAAGAGACAGATGCTTTGCTTGCAGATGCTCAGCTCTGCTCAAGGTGTGAATCTAAAGTCATCCATTCAGCCAAGTATTGCCCCTTTGACAGAGAAGAGCATGTTTTTGTAGTCAAGTGCAAACGTTCATTACACAATGAACAGCTGAAATACAAACTATGTGTAGTGTTAAATTCATGTAGACACATCAGCATGTGACTTTACATTGCCTCTGAGGTCTTTCTGCTCAAGTAACTGAGCTCAGAGCATGACTGAAGGTGTCTACATGTGACTGTGTAGAAATGCTTAAACTGCTTTGCTGAAATGACAACCAGTATTAGTCCCTCTGAAATCAATCTGTGTCGGTTTGTGTGCTTGCAAATAAGGATCCTATCTGCAGTATTGGAGCGTTAAAGTTTCAGGTTCCCTTTTAGGATCTAATTCATTCTTACTGGAACACTTCTGTTTACGTGTGTATTATATTTCTTTATTTTTTTCCACTAAAGCAAACTTCATGGGTACATCTATGTTAGCATCAGCATAAGATTGGCACAGGAGCGTGCTTCTGAAGGGAATACCCTGTCACCTCTTGAATGCGCTTTGCTTTCTGTCATGGAACACTCTTAGAGTGTACAGACTAGGTTCCTTCAAATAAACATAAACTAGGAACATTTATTCCAAGAGACCAGACTAGTTCAAGGTAAGCCTCTCCATATGCTACAGAAAGGATACGTTGTCCAATAGAACTGCTTCTACTGCACAGCACTGTTTGCTGCCTTACTTCTATTAAGCACACCTACCTGTGTGCCAGCAATGAGTTTAAATGGATTATATGGCAAATGATGCTTTTAAGTATTTCTCATTCATTTCCAATCTCAGCCAATGTTACTGCATGTGAGTTTTAGACAATTTGATATTATCCAAGTAGCTTTGCTTTGTGGTTTTACTTGTGTTCATACCAGCTGCAGCTGATGTGTTTTCTTGGAAAATATGCCATGGGCTAGAAACTTATCAGATGCCTACAGGGCTGCTTTAACTTATCTGCAGTTGTCACTATTTGTACCCTATGGTGGTTCCTTTTATGCATGCTAAATCACAGCAAGAGAAATCCTTGTTTATAAAATCATGTAAAATATAATTCCTGCAAATTCTGTACAATCTGCAGTGCCATGGGCCATTTCTGAGCAGTAGTTCTCCAAGATGCGGTGCACAGACAGCATTCTCCATGAAGGACCATCTTTCCCTCTCTCTGACTATGGCTCATACTACAGAAGAGGTTAACAGTTTAATTAATCTCTCATTATTTCCTGTCAAGGTTGAGGCATCTTCAGAAGACTGATAGCATCACAAAGATAGATAACTGCTGATTTATGTGATGAGAAAGACCAACATTTACTAATGTGGGGCATCACTCATAGCAACAGACCATTTCACTCTGTGAACAGTTCAGGTAAAACCCAATAACCTGCAATACTCTTGGCCAATTTCCTTTAATTCCATTAGCAAGAGAAGTCTAGTGCCGGTGGTTTTCCCCGACTCCCTGTCCATATGTTTTAGGCTGGTGATATGCAATGGTTTACAGTATGTTGTATAGGTCTACACTTGATTTGTTTTGTGATTGTGTAAAATGAGAAGGGAAAAAGACATCATTCCATATAGTACTATTTTTCTTTTTCATAGTTACTAAGGATTAAATTTATTGTTTACTGAGACTTTTAGAGGGTTAAATTCATGCCTCCTTACACATGAAAATTTAACAAAAGTTAACAATAACTGCTTCATTTAAGCATTGGTGAATCTCAGAAGATTTTTAGGTTCTTAAGAATGGTGTTATGAATGAAGTAAAAATATATTCTCTAAATAGAAAAACATTGGTCTTAGATGGCTAATTAATACAATTCAGGAAAAAAATGGACATTTCTCAATGGAATGCATTTGCTAATAATTAGATGGACTTTTCAATGAAACAAGTTTTATTTTCATATATCAGAATTTATTCTGGCATTCTGGATTCTGCTCAGATCTGTAGTAATTTTTTTTTTTTTTGTTACTGTTTGCTCTCAGGTTTTAGTATTCTGCCTATGGCTGTTTCTTTGGGAGTAAGGTCCTTCTGAGTGTCTAGAAATAGTCTGAGACATATCTAGACATTATTGCCATTATCCTGATGGTATTAGTTGGGTAGTTTGGAACGTGCTGTGGTCCTCATGTAACATGTCTAAACTTAAGATACAGTGTGCTCAAATGATATACTCAAGATTATGGAAGGACACAATAGCAAAGCTCAGAAAAAAAAATAGAACTTTTTGAACTCGGATCTTACATGTCATCAGTAGGACCGATGTTTTTTCNTATTGGCATTTTCACTGATGCTACTTTGTCCTGCTGATTTCATCTACTGAGAGAGGAAAAAAAAGACTTGACCTTTTAAACTCACTCTATCCTATGTCAGCCATCCTTGTTCCTAAAGTTTTCATTCTTTCTGCATGGATAGAATTTCAGGGAAAAAAAAAAAAAAAAAAAAGACATATTAAATCTGAGTTCATGTGAACCTGTGCAACAGATGTGAGAACCACTTCCATCTGAACGGTTTGTTCTGCAGTACACCATGTGGCACTGCATACTGTTAAAACAGATGTGCTATCAAAACAGTTTAGTACTCCAGTGATTTATTATCTACATCTCTCCCCTAGAAAGTCTCTTTCTATTACAGTGTCATGTAACAGCAGAAGTGTTCAAAACCTCTCATCTAAAATGCCTATTTTATTCAATTAGAAAAGGCAGACGCCTTGTCAAGACATCATTGGTTAGCTTGATTGTTAGAGATCATAAGTATATAAATGAACGTGAAGTCCCAAGAAGTGCAAAATTGTCAAAATACTTTCTTTTTTTTTGGTGGTTTGATGTCATTTCATGTGGTAGGAGTATCTCTCTTGTCCCACTAAAGTGTGAGTTGAATGAATTTACCTCCTCATTTATTCAGGAGGCCTGTAAAATAGCTCAGGACTTCTGGCCAAGTTATTTTTTATCCACTTTACATTTCATATTCAAACCTCCCTCTGCCTATATATGTATGTTATGAAAAGGAGTTTATTCTCTGAGTGCTGTAAATAAATATTCTATTGCATAAGCTTTGACATTTAATGTATTCCCCTCTCTGTACCTGGTTAGGCTTTTGCTCTCAGAGTGCAGTGTGCTGGTGCTTTCATGATCTGGTTGCCTGCTGACAATATAGAAGAGAAGAGGCATTTTAAATTCTTTGACTCTGTCCTTTCTGTCTGTCACAGCAAAGTAGCAAATCTTGCAGTGATATTCCCGGATTCACTCTTTCCTGCCAATATTTTTTTCAAAGGTTAACGCATCAAATCCCATTGTGCTTTTCTGGGACTGAAAAATGATGAGCTTCCTGCGTCACAGGATTGCAGAACCAGAGGATGGTTGAGGTTGGAAGGAAACTCTGGATATTGTCTAGTCCAACCTCCCTGCTCAGGCAAGGTCCCTAGAGCAGCACATTACCCAGGATTGTGTCGAGACGACTTCTGAAGATCTCTGAGGAGGAGACTCCATAACTTGTCTGGGCAACCTGTGCCAGTGCTCAGTTACCTGCACAGTACAGAAGTCACTGTTTTGTGCTGTTTCCAAGTGACTCCTGCAAAGTATAGACCTTTGATTGGAGTGTCTTGGTGCTTACAATAAGCATTAATGTCAGAGATGTAATCATGAAAATATGCAGAATTTTTCTGCCTTCCAGCTGATAATAGACAGTGTAAATATGGATTGTTTGCCATTTATGTGTGTGGAAGTCTATTTTATACATTTCATTTGTTCTTGTTATTAATGAAGTTCATCCTTTTCTCTAATGTAGTGAAGATCACTAGGATCAGTCTACATTTAACTCCACCTTTGTGATCGTCATTTCTTGAATTCCTATGCATGAGGAATGTGTTGGGAAACCCAATAATTCATTCCTCTTTACTGCCTATTATCCCACTGAATGAGCCTAAGGACACTACTTCTCAGTACATGGTTTTGACAGGCAACGAGAAGTGACTTTTAGTTTTAGTTCTTCTGTTTACTCCTTTCTCAGGTTTTCTCAGGTTGTAGGCTTTTCTGTGGGAGTCACATGGATTGCTTTACTGCATCTTCCCCTATCCTTAACAGGGTTTTTCTCTCTTTCTGTACTCACGTAACTAGACACAAACATAGAGGCAAGGTCTGCACAAAAAGATGTGTGTAGTAGATTTTCTGCCCCCTAATTGTCTTGTATTTTAATTGAACTATTTATTTATTTTGACTGCTTTTCTGAACTCATGGGCAGTTCCAAATGTGTGGAAAATCTATCTAGTATCTTTGTTTTAGAATACCCATCTTGCCTGCACATTAAGAGCTGTAGGCTGTCTGTATAAGTGAGGTTGGGTGTAATAAGGAATGCTGAATGTCATGAAATCTGGTGCACAGGAACTGTGCAGAAAGGGTGACATACACAGAAGGAAATTTCATCTCCACTCTACTCCAGAAATTTGAGGTGGCCTTCCTATATTGATCAAAGAAAATGAACAAAAGAAACGCATTACACTTCCTTGCCTTTTCTGAAATGTCTGTGAAGTTCCTGGGGTAAGGGAGCCAGATGGTGTGAGACCTCGAGCTAATGCATATCTCTAATTTAGAGAACGATGCATGAGATCTGAAATCTCAAATGAATCTCAAGATTTTGGGTATAAGTTTTGAGGTGTTGACATTCACAAGGTGGTACATTACATTCTCGTGCTGACAATTAAATCCTGAAACAACCGGGGTCAGTTGGAACTCCCTGGTTTCCAAGTTTGTGTTCGCAGTATACAAGCTAACAAAATCAACATGTGGCCCAGGACATATGCTTTGGATATGCAGATAAATATTTATTTGATGTCACTTTACCTAATTGGTTCCCGGTAGAGTTACTCAAATGCTTTGCCTTCTACTAGCTATATAACAGTCCATTTCCTTTTCCTCTTTCCTCATGCTGATGAATGCCTTTTGGGGTGTGGAGTGGCATGGGATTTGGCACTGAATAATGTACATGTTTTATGAATATTAATATACTCAGCTTCAGCTGAGTTTTCTGTAGAAGATTTCTGTGCTCACTGGTTCCATGAAGTTGCAGGAAAGCACTGGCTGCATGAAGTCACTAGTTCCTCTGATGTTACATTCTCCCTCAGTGGGAAATAACAAAGCTGAAATTGCTTTTATTCTGATGAGTGAGGACTTCTGGAAACATCAAGGGGACAAGATGGTGATTTCTTTGTCCTTCCTGATGCTGAAGTGCTACTACTTTTCACGCAGATGGTCCAAATGTGTCAGCAGATAAAAAGCCTTTTTTAGATGTGATCTGTGAGACTGCAGACAACTGAGTTGAGGCAATGCTTTGTAAATGACAGCAAGGGAGCAAAAAACCTGCAGAAAAGAGAAACGCACAAAGGATAGGGGAGGAAGGAAGGGAAGGAGGGAGAGAGAACATTAAGAGATATTTGGAGAGATACTGGTGACTTCTACTGCCAGTTTTTGTTGTTTGTTTGTTTGTTTGATAAATTATGTAAGCACTCCAATAAAGCTTCATTTAATGCCCCAAACAATTTTCCATAGATGACAAGTCCAATAGTCAAGATTTCTGAAGACTATTATTCATTATTAGGAATATGAGCATGAATTGACACTACAGACAAGTACCTTCTTGTTCCTGTTCTATGGGTGATTTTTTAAAGATACAGATTATGAACAAAGTTAGGCATCATTGAACTGCTTGTATTAAAATTTAAGAAAACTCACAGCAGGATCAGGGATACTTTGACCTATATTCTCTCTATAAAGCTATAAAACACTTTTACTTTCTTTCAGCTTTTTATAAAAGCCTTCTCTGATCTCACCTTTCTGCCCTTGCCATCATTAAGAATTTTACAGAGGGTGCTCCCATGATGAACAGCATTTTTTCTTCCTTTCTGCAAGTGAAACTGCTATTTCTGATAACAAACTGTGTCTGCAGTCTTCCATTGGTCTTGAAATAACGGCTTGTCCTCTTTTCTGCCTGCCCTTACACCTCTCCATTCTGGCCAGTCAGAAAGATTCTGCTCTTTTGCAGGATTTATGGAGAATCTATGTAGTATCAACTTCCACTAAGAGTTTTGACCCAGCACCTACAAATCTCTTAGGCAGGACTCAGCTACCTGCTCCCAAACATCCTTTTCTGGCACTAATTGTCTAAAGAGCAGAGAAAGCATAGAGTAAAGCCTGGTTTCTTCTCTCCGCCGGCTTGAACTGCACTAATAGGACTGCTCCCACCTCATATTGCTTTAAAAATCAGGCTCAACAGGATGTGGGTAAGGTAGGATCGAAGGGGTGAAGAGGAGAGGAGAATAATAAGAGGAAGAAAGCAAGGAGAAGACACAGGAAGATGTATTCAGGCAAAGGGGATTATTTTGAGGGTCACATTTTCAGAAAGGAGGATGATGCTTTCTCAGTGAAAATGAATCCTCTGAGTCAAACGGATTTGGCAGCCTCACATTCAGGGCCATCTTCCCAACAACTCTAGTGTACCACTTTGTCTGCCCTCATGAGATGGCTGAGCATTTTGATCTGGTATTTAAGGATATCAGACCTTGCCTTATTGCTGTAGTCAAAGGTGTAGTCATAACACCTTAGACTAGAAAACTCCCAGAAGAATTTATCTTTTGATAAGCTAGCTATGTGCCTCAGCAGTCATTTGCATTTGTAATTGTACTTTTTCCATTAAAACTTTTACCAGGTAAGTGGTACTCATAAAGTGATTGGACTGTTCACCATTTATCCCTGCTGGTAACTTAGCAGATACTCCCACTTGCGGTGGGAGTTTTAGTGAAGTATTACTAGTCCATTTCTTCCTCCAAACATATCTCCACCACCAAATGTCATAAAACTATTCCTTTACTGGGTTGATAAAAAACACTCAAAAATATCAATGACATTACCCTTCAGAAGATGAATGTTCTTAATAAAGCAATATTTTCCTCTTTCATTCCAGCTTTGGAATGATACAACCTGAAGAAGATGAATTGCTATGTGCACTTTTACCCTAGAGTAGACAGTTTAGCCAGCAGGTCCTTGAGCTGCTTGACTCAGTTCTTGTATTTCAGAAACAGCAGAGCTCCTCAGGGTGTAGTTGTGCTAGGTACAGTCTGGATATAGATTACTGTCATAAACAGATGGAGAAAGATGGGAGTCACAAGAAACAGTACAACCTGTAGGAGCCTGAATGACAGAAATTATTGGCCAGGTGTTTAGAAGCAGCTGGGCCACTTAATAAATGGAATTTAAGTGATTGCCTAAAGACACATAGGCAGTCTGTGACAAAGCTAGAAATGAGCCACAGTTTAGTCTAAGCTTTGTAATAGTTTATCCTAGTAAGTTTAGGTTTCTAAAACACACACACAATCCTTTGCATGTCCATTTTTACTCCTGTTGATGTCTTATAGATCTATGAAGTTTCAGGGAAAGAGAAGAGAGACTTAGCCAAGGCTGTTGGGCAGTAAGGCTTTCTACCAGACCCGACATCCCTAGACCAGCTGCAAGATATGCTCATGTTGCCCTCATCCCTTTACTCAGAAAACTGCCATCTGTAGCATTTGGCTTTATTGACTCCATAGGTATTCCAGTCATCAATAGCCTTCATGCTATACTGCCTTTAAATGTTATCACCATTTACACTCTGGGTGTTCTTAACCTACTTTCTGTAGGTTGGCTGGGTTAAGGGGTTAGTACATTTACATTAAATTTTTTTTTTGTCAGTTTGTAGACAGAATGCATTAAGTCCAGCTTTAGTTCCAATTCATATAACAGAATCATAGAATGGCTTGTGTTGAAAGGGACCTTAAAGATTGACTAGTTCCAACTCCCCTTCTATGGGCAGGGTTGCCAACCACTAGACCATGCTGCCCAGGACCCCATCCAGCCTGGCCTTGAACACATCTAGGGGTGGGGCATCCACAACTTCTCTGGACAACCCGTTCCAGTGCCTCACCACTGGAAAAAGTAAAAAGTAAAAAGTAGAAGTAAAAGATTTCCTCCTAATATCCAACATAAACCTCCCCTCTTTTAGTTTAAAACCATTCCCACTTGTCCTATCACTGTCAGACCATGTAAAAAGTCAGTCCCCCTTCTGTTTATAAGCTCCCTTTAGGTACAGAAGGGCTTCAATGAGGTCTCCCCAGAGTCTTCTCTTCCTGGTTGAACAAGCTCCCTCAGCCTTTCTTCGTAGAAGAGGTGCCCCACCCCTCTGATCATCCTTGTAGCCCTCCTCTGGACCCACTCCAACAACTCCACGTCTGTCTTGTGCTGAGGGCACCAGATGTGGATGCAGTACTGCAGGTGGTGTCTCACAAGGGCATGGTAGAGGGGGACAATAACATCCCTCACTCTGCTGGCCACCCCTCTGTTGATGCAGCCCAGGATACCATTGTCCTTCTGGGCCAATGTTGGCTCACGTCAAGCCTCTCATCCACCAGAACCCCCAGGTCTTTCTCTGCAGGGCCGCTCTCAAGGAGTTCTTCTCCCAGTCTGTGCACACACCTGGGACTGCCCCGACCCAAGTGGAACACCTTGCACTTGGCCCTGTTGAACATCATCAGGTTCTCCTGGGCCTGCTTTTCCAGCCTGTCCAGGTCCCCCTGGATGGCATCCCTTCCTTCAGGGCTATCAACTGCACCACTCAGCTTGGTGTCATCAGCAAACTTGCTGAGGGTGCACTCGATCCCACAGTCTAAGTCGTCAATAAAGATGCTGAAGAGCACCGGTCCCAAGATGGTCCGCTGGAGGACAGCACTCATAGAATCATAGAATGGCTTGAGTTGGAAGGGACCTCAGAGATCATCTAGTTCCAACCCCCCTGCCGTGGACAGGGCTGCCAGCCACTAGCTCACCAGATCAAACTGCCCAGGAACCCATCCAGCCTGGCCTTGAACACAGCCAGGGATGGGGCAGCCACAGCTTCTCTGGGCAGCCTGTGCCAGCGCCTCACCACTCTCTCAGGGAAGAATTTCTTCCTGATGTCCAACCTAAACCTCCCCTCTTTCAGTTTTAGCCCATTCCCCCTTGTCCTACCATTATCCACCCGTGTAAAAAGTCGGTCCCCCTCCTGCCTGTAAGCTCCTTTCAAGTATTGGAAGGCTGCAATGAGATCTCCCGAGAGCCTTTTCTTTTCCAAGCTAAACAGTCCCAACTCCCTCAACCTTTCCTCACAGGAGAGTTGCTCCAGCCCTCTGATCATTTTGGTGGCCCTCCTCTGGACTCGCTCCAACAACTCCACATCCCCTCTGTACTGGGGGCCCCAGGCCTGGACACAGCACTCCAGGTGAGGCCTTCCAAGGGCAGAGTAGAGGGGGACGATCCCCTCCCTCTCCCTGCTGGCCACCCCTCTCTTAATGCATCCCAGGATGGAGGTTTTCCTTCTTCGCTTCTTCATCTGAATTCAGTTTGTGTGCCTTGCAACTAAAGATGGGCAAGCATTAAAATATTCTAGCTGATACTCAAGATGAGTACAAAAGGAGTGACAGAAACAGATAAATTACCATTCTAACTTCTCAAAAAGGTTTTAATCCATTTATTTACTTTTTTTTAGCTTCGGTTCTCAGTCTCACGAGTAGTTGGTGAGCACAACTCATTGACCTGAGTGAGTCACCTCCCATCTCCCTCTGGTAACAGAAAACTCCATGCCGTTTAGTGCTGTCCTGTTAAATGCTTTCTACTAGAATATTTGCTAATTGTTTTAATTTGCTTTCAGTGATGAAGCATCACACCAACTTATCCATGCTTTATGCAGACACGCAGATTTTGCAGTGAGTTTCATCTTGCCAGAAGATTTTGTCCCTACTGTGGCACTGCTGTCTACTTCTTCTGACTTAAAAAGCCTGCTCTCTGCTGCCTGCTTTGCCTCACATCTTTGGTTATCAGTTGACTTAAGGAGACAAAATATGAGACCAGGTTCCTATGGTTTCCCCAGTGCGTGACTCATAATGTGGAGGCTGTAATAACTTCTGGGTGCTTAACCTTTAATGAGGCTGAGAAGAGGAAGGAGTCTCCTCACTTCATAGAATCACTGTCCTCCAGCTGGACATAGAGCCACTGACCACAACGTAGCTGTACTGGCTGTTCTGCTGAGCTCCCAGACCACTGTTCTTCCTACTGAGACATTTGATAGGAGCGTGCTATGACTGTCATCCAGTGCCAGGAGGATGGGTGTACTGGAGGAGGCAGAGAAGGAGAAGAGAGGCTGGGCGTGCCAGTGCCTGGATGTCAGTTCATCATGGAGTCAGATGTCAGCCAGAGTCTACACTGGACCTGCGAGCTCAGAAGTGCTTGTATGTTTAGGGGTAACTAGTTTAGATTTAACAACCTGAGGAAAATTTTCATTCTTGATTTCTTCTCTGCAAAGTGGCAGCTCATGTATTTATTCTGATCATTCTTTTTTTTTTTTTTACCATTTGAAAAACTCTTGGCATGGTTATCAAGTTTTACCTTATTTTAAATATTAAAGATCTGTAGTACAAGGAAAAATGTCTGATATAAAGACACTGTCAGATATAAGCAGCCATCTGTTTATCAGCAAGTTTGACATGTATTTGTAGCATATTCTGATGATTTACATAGAATTGCCTTAGACTGTCTTCCTGCGCTTTTGTGTGCCATTTCATGGAATAAGCATATGACAGAATTTTCTCGTCTGAGGTTTTTAAGGAAAACATCTAACAGACTATACATTACTGTTGAGGCAAAGTCCTGAGTGTGGCTCTTAGTAACAGTTCTCTGTCAGGTGTAAATAAAGCAGGTGTAAATAAAGCATCTTCCATTTCCTAGTAAATATACATTTGGTGCATTTTTTAAGCAGAAAACAAAACAAAATAAAACCACATTATTTAGTATATGCTAAAGTGACTTTAACCAAAAGCTATTAGTTAGTGAGTCAGCCGGTGTGCCTTCTATCTGTAGCTGTTGCAGCATTTTATTTCATTTTAATATGCGTATTTCAGTATGCAGGTGTTAATATAGTAGATTACCCTCTAATTATCTTTCAGAGATAATTATTCAGCACCTACAGTTTGATCATAGTACACATAGGTCATCAGTGTTTTCATAGTTGAAACTAAAGTGGACATCTCAGCCTCTTTTGAGATTCTCTAGCTTCTTTTCGTAAAACATTGTGTATATTGAAAGTGGAATTTTAGTCAATTCATTGGCATGTGCTGTTGACTTTCTCCTAGTGAAACAGAACCCAACAGAGATATTGAAGAAAGCCAATAATATATCCATATCTTCTCTATGCTTTGCACGTGGTAAGAGCCATTTTTCCCTATTATCAAAGTCAAATATGGATCTTAAAATACCTTCATTAGTTCACCATGATGAACTTTCACCTTATCATATCCAATCAGTGCTTAACTGATAATAATTAAAAGGTTAATATTTAGTTTATTTATTTTTTTCTTCTAGACACCTACAGGAGGTAAGGAGGTTCCACTTCTGGTATTTTTGCCATAGCGGTACCATAATGTAGTTTATACATTACAACAGCAGAGGCATTCCCTACTGTGTGAAACCTGGAAACCCAGCCATCTCAATTCAAAGACATCCAGAGAGTGAAGCCCATCTCTCAAGGGCCTGAGCCCAGCAGTGCCTCAGCTCACAGCCCTGTCTTTAATCCTTGTTTCTGTAATAATTCTCTCTGCACCCACCTTCAGTCTTGGTTGTCTTAACTTCAGAGGCAGCAGCATTTTGTTCAAGAAATGAACTAAATTTAGTAAGCACAACTTCCTGCTGAGCTGCCTTACCTTTCTCTGCACAGCTGCTGAGACACAGGTTTGTCATTTTCTCTTTCTCCAGGCTTTACAAGGACTTTTACAGGCTCTGTAACCAGCAACCTGGTTTTCTGCAGGTTTGTCTTTTGGTTGATTGACTTCAGTGAAGGCTTTGATGCAGACTCTGCCTGGTCCTTTAACAAATGTAACTTCCTGTGACTTCTTTTCCTACCTAAGAAGATGTCTCTTATATGCTGACAATTTTCTTGAAACTGTTTTCCTTATCTCTGAGACCTCTGCTCCTGTTTTACATTTCATATTTCAACCTGAAGTTGAAATAGGCCAAGTGAAGAAAGGGGGAGCAGGGATGAGGACAAACACAGAAACATGCTCATCCACAGGTGATTTTACAATCCTCATTTGCTTAGTAAACCATGTCAAAAGAAGGTTTCTGAAGTATAAAGGTTTTACTCATGCAAGGTGTTATGGGTATTATCTTCTTATAACAGTGTCTAGTTATGTTATCTTCTAGGCTAGATGCTTAGTTCATGTTCTTAAGATTAAAAAATACTTACTATTTTCTTTGGAACAGCTTTTGCTTAGGGAGAATCGTGCTCACTGACCATTGTGTGTACATATATATAGTTTATATCCATGTTTTTGAAGTAGATGAGCATGGCATATAGCTTTGTTTGTACGAAAGAGAGACATTCTTGACAGAACAAAGCAGGTTTTGTGCATAGCCAGAATGGCTTCTGGTCAGATCCACCAGAGTGATTCCTAATAATAGAATCAGAGTATCACAGACTGTTAGAGATTGGAAGGGACCTTGAAAGATCATGTAGTCCAATCCCCCTGCCGAAGCAGGAACACCTAGATCAGATCGCACAGGAACACATCCAGGCGAGTTTTGAATGTCTCCAGAGAAGGAGACCCCACAACCTCTCTGGGCAGCCTGTTCCAGTGCTCTGTCACCCTCACTGTGAAGAAATTTCTCCGCGTATTTAAGCAGAACCTCCTATGTTCCAGCTTGCACCCATTGCCCCTTGTCCTGTCACTGGATGTCACAGCAAAGAGCCTGGCTCCATCCTCCTGACACTCACCATTTATCAACATTAATGAGGTCACCCCTCAGTCTCCTCTTCTCTAAGCTGAAGAGACCCAGCTCCCTCAGCCTTTCCTCATAAGGGAGATCATTTGCTGCATTTGTGTGTACATTGGATGTTTATGCCACTAGAATAGTATTAGCAATTCTTAACTCAGAGTACCTTACTCAAGTGTTTAAGCTGGTTTCAGAAATAAATTTCTTGTCAGACTTATCACTGTAAAAGTCTCATCTGTCTGTACTGCCTTATGTTGATTTATATAAAGTATGTCCCATTCACTGTGAAAATAACCCAAATGGAGAGGCCTTAGCAATAAGCCTCATTCAAGATCCTAAATTAGAACTCAAGTACCATGCAGGTTCTCCCACAATTTTTCTTCATGGAAATGGATTTCAGCCACAGCTGAGAGAGTAAGAAGGATTTCTGCTGCAGCTTCTTAGGTGAGGAGCCGGAATATATGCCTACTTTGTATCTGGTCTCATCTGCTTATACTGACATTTTGACATCTGCAGTTTGTCAGCATGCATCTTTGGAAAGCATAATCTTTTTTTTTTTTTTTTTTTTTTTTTTTTTGTCAA
>VXAV01011429.1:256796-272697 GCA_013399715.1 Alectura lathami
GATCATTAGAATGGAGGTAAGGTAAAAGATGTTCCTGAGGACATACTTGTCTTGTACATTATCCATGCTTCACATTCCTGCCCATTCTTCACTTTGAGAAATGAATTTGCATTGGTTGTGGCTCTCTGCAGCGCAGTGTGGTGCTGGAAGACAAAACCACATTTGTTTTGTGCAGCTTCCTTCCCTTCCAAGAGTCTGAGGTGAACTTGAAATAAAAAGTGAAAGGTGTGCTGCGGCCCATCAGAGTGGTTTTTGCAGTGTGAAACAAATGTGTACGTCTACCACTGTCTACCAGTGGTGGGGAAAGATGGAGAAGGGGTATATGAAGTATGAGAGTGTGTGGAAGTGCTTGAAAATGGAAATCCTCATGGGGCCACTCTTGTGCATGCTATTTTTAAAAGTAGGTCTGGAAGTCAGCTACTTTTTGAATTTTGCAAGATGCTGGCTGAAGGTGCCAAAAACAGAGCTGGACAGCGTGGACAGTTGGCACCGCTGCTCTAGCCACTCCCTGGCCCATTTCTGTTTAACAGCATTGCGTCCCCACAGATAAACAAGTAAACCATGAGCAAGCTGAATTACATTTCAGAAAGTAAATTTGGAGTTTGTCCTTATCTTACTAGTGTAAGGAAAGCTACCCGTTTTGTCGATAAATATTTTGCATGCTTCCATCTGAGTATAAAGGGAATTTCAGTTGGAGCAGCAACTTCCTGACTTTTATAGAATAATACATTATAGTGAACGAAATATGAAGAGTTTATGGTAGAGGATGAAGGCAGTGATGACAGGCCTTCCAGTGTGGTTTGTTAGTACTCATAAGACAGAGAAAGGCTGATATTTTATTAAATTCATTGAGTTGCATAGCCTTGGAAGTGGTGGTAAATTGCAAAAAATTACTCCCAGGGATTCAACAACATTTAAGTCTATAAGAATGACTGTACTGTATCGGAGCAAATACTTAAGTAATCTACTTTCCTCTCCATAACAGTGGTCAGATTTTTAGGGCAAGAGTGTGAGAAACAAACAGGGACTTTTTACAGATTCTGAGAGGCAGAGATTTTACAGAATGCTAATGTAAATATATAGTTGATGTGTTATCAAAAAGCATTATTTTTTAACTAATTTGACCAAAGAATTACAGTAAGAAAAAAATTATCCCTTTGTAGCACACGATACAGACTGAGCATGAGACTGCTTCTTGTTTCCTACTTCTCTCCTGAAAGGAATAAGGAATGGACAGGCAGCAGAGTGCAGAGCTGTCACAGAAAGCAGTAGAAACTAAATCTATCCCACGTGCTATTATTTGCTTTGGTTCTTAACTGGAAGTACAAACAAGTCATTAAAGCTCATCATTGCTGTTTGTCTCCCAAGTAGCCATACAGCAGAACAGGTAGAAATCAGCCCTTAACAGACCAGGAATAAAGGCTCTGTAAGGTATAAATATAATGGGAAAAGTGCCCATGTTGTGGCATATTTCTGAATAAATAATCTGTCACCTTCTTTATGATTAAATAGCAAAACATAGTTCATATGATGCATTTACTGTGCATTTTTGGAATCCATACTTATTTAGAATCATTAAGTGACCAACAGTTTAATGTTTGTGTGGTTTACCTCAGACTCTAGGAGTCCATTAGAAATACCTAGTGCACCAGGTGATGGGACGTACCCCAGGTGACATGAAAATGCAACAGTCATCGTCATCAGGAATTTAGAGAGAGCGATGTACAGTTGGTCTTGAAGAATGAAAAGATAAAGCTGTAGATTCAGTGGACAGAGAAATGTGAGACTGCAGAGAAGGCATTTTGACATACCAAGACAAGAAACATGACAGCTCGGGAGGAACTAGGAATAAACATGTCTGCTGCCCTTCCAGCCCTGAAGTGATAAAGGCTTTGAGACAACAGAGGTATGGAGGCATGCCTCACCTAGAGAAATATGGCAGGTATTCATTATATCAGCTTTCTCCATATTACTCCTATCTACTGAATTAAAGAGGCTTCTCTTCTTACAGTGGATTTTCAGGAGCTCCTGCAAGATAATGAACATTTATCATTTCTTGCCATGGCATCAGATAAACCAGGCTTGATGTCAGTGCCTTGTCTTTATGCCTATTCCAGCAATGATAAGAACAGAGATTACAGCTTGCCTTCCCCAGAGTCTGAAAACTGCGTGTCACTGATGGATTGTTTAGCCCTGCTGAGAACAGGTGTCTCTCGCCAGGCAGATTAAGCTGGAACAAATATCCCTACAGTGACTGAAACCCACTGGATGTATGAGCATGTGGCCTGTTAATGTGGTTACTGGTATTCACAGTCATACCTAGCATTATGGTTTCCCTCTGCAGTATTCCCTTTCTGAACTTGCTCAGTAAAATTTAATGAGGCAGAAGATCTGCAGCAGGTCTTTTTTCCTGGGATTAACGCCTTCTCTTCACATTTTGTACTAATCTAGCTATTTTTGGTAGTTAAAATATGAGTAAGAAAGGAAGGCAAATACCATACTTATCAGCTCAGTATTCTTAAAGATTCTTTTCACTAGTATTTAAGAATGACTTTCATAGTAGTGAGACCTTTAAATAAATATTACACTGAAGATGAATCTTATTGGTTTGGCAGACATAATTTTGCTCACCATGTTTTTTCACTGCTGATATTATTGGTAATCAAATAAGAGTTTGGAATCTTCTAATTCATTTTTTTTTTTTCTTTTTTACTCAATCATGAAATTAAGTGAAAAAACTGAAATTTTGTGGTACAGTGACCAAAATCTGTCATCATACAAACAGTAAAACTTCTTGAAAGACTTGAAATACATAGAATTTAGTAAGACCTTGTTTTGTAGAGATATTCTCTCCAAACTCACACTTGTTGCGTGGGTCGAAATATTTTCTAGGTCTGCAAACTATATACAGGGGAGCTTTCTTTTTTGCAGAAGACCAGGGAAAGTCGCTGTTCTAAGACAAACTTAATTGCCTATTCATAGAGAAGACAAGAGGCACTGAAGTGTCTCATTTGCATGTTCTGTCATTAGTATGAACTTCAACAGTTGCATAATCAATGCTTCCAGATGATACCATCCAAAAGCCACACTGTGGCCTATAGTACCAATAGTAGCCTTCTGGTATTGCCAATACTAGAGATTTATAGTAGCAACTGCTCTTCCCAGGCTTAAATTTTTTCATACATGGAGCCAGCAATACCATTTTCTTCTTCAGATGCTTGAGATACATTTTTTTTTCTCAATCCTTATGTTTTATTCACTAATCAATTGATTGGTTGCTCTTAGACTTTTCTTCACCGCAAGTATCTCTGATCAGATTCTGATTCACGTGACACTCATTTCAGTTGAGTTAACATCATGCTTTTACAGAGGAAATTGCACAGTGCTATGATGCTCTAGATGCACTATAAAGATCTCTTTTTATCTCATGGAGCTGAGGGTGAATTTTGGCAGTTGCACCCCACACTTACTATTCATTTATCTGATCCTGTAGCTCATATGCTCCTGAACAACTCCCATGACTTCACTGGAATTACTGCCGAGAATGGGATTTTCCACAGCCTTTGCTCTGATATTCTCCTAGCTTCTCATTATAGTCTCCTTTTGTCTCCTTTATGAAACAACAACTTCCTCAAGTTTATGAATTTGATCCTGATTTAGTCCTATCGGGTCTGCCACAGCAATAAGAATAGCATCCTCTGGCAAGAGAAACATGCCTCGGAGTTTCTTATGTTTGCACAGTTACCTCTTTTCCACAGATGCTGTCATAGCATACCTACTGAATTCACTAGAAATTATATATTGTGAGGCACTGAAAAACAAAATATTTTTACTGTGTGGGTGCTGGAGCACTGGCACAGGCTGCCCAGAGGCTGTGGAGTCTCCTCCTTGAAGATCTTCAGAAGCTACCTGAACATGGGCCTGGGCAACCTACTCTGTGTGTCCCTGCTGGGGCAGGTGTTGGGACAGATGGACCCAGAGGGCCCTGCCAACCTCCAACCATTCCGTGAAGCATTTTTGCCTACAGGTAGAAGCTATGCATTAATTTGAGCACCTGTCTTCAGTAAAACCATCTGATCCCTTTATGTTTCCTGTAGGGCACTTTGTACAGCTACAGATTATATCCATGAGATATTTGCACAGCAGCTGTTACAGTAAGAATCATGTCTGAAGCTAATTGTGAGGTCTCTCTTACATAGCACAGTGGCTCTGGTATTTTGTTACCTATAAATGACCTGTGTAATGTAAATGACCTGCCCAATGCAGCATTGTACTCCAGCGCAGAAAAGAGCTGCACAGAATTGTGGCATTTTGTAACTAATTAAGGCTGTGGCATTATTACCTCAGTTGTATATAAATGTAACATATATAGTGTTTACACAAATACTCATTCTGTTGATGCACTGACAAGTATTTGAGGAATTCTGCAAGTGTCTGAGATCAGGGATCAGTACACTGAAATCCAAAGGAGAAATCTTGTACCATGGAAATCTATTGTATTGCATGTCTTCAGTCACACTTCCCATTTGTCTGTGTAGTCTCACTGAGTGTCTCTAGGTAATTAGGGGTAATTACTTCTGGCCTTTTATCAGTGTTTGTGTATTTCATGACGTTACGGTAGTCACTCTGCTTGCCTTAACTTATTTGTTATCTTCCAGTCATTTTGAGAGATAGTGGACAAGTTTGGGTATTTCTGTTTGTGCCTGAGCTTAGGAATAGACAAAAAAGCTGCTGGAGAAGATTTGACTGATGGGATAACTGGAGAGAATACTCTCCACTGAATATCACTAGCTATCTTCTTTTCGTAGTGCATACTAAAATACCAGCAGTGGAACTAGTGGAGAGCAGCAGGGAAAGATAAAGGCACTTAATTACTGTGTATGTGGCTTGCAGGAGCAAGGCTAGATAAACTTTGTAGAAACACTGCAGACCAGCTGCTGAGTCTGTGTTGTTTGTCAATGAGAGGTCATTCAAGGAAGAAAAAACAGAAGTTGGAGGATTAAATGGAAATAGCAAGAAAAATGTAAGTAAATATTTGAGTGATGAATAAGGTCTAAAATTAGACTGAAAATGTTAAAAATAAATAATTATAACACGTTTTATGAAAGAGTTCCAAATATGTCACGTATTAAGAACTTTACCACTTCTTTATGCATAACTCTGAGTTTCAAAATTGCCTTGAAAGGTAATATCCCTAGTTGTAAGTGTTTATTTTTCATTTGTGTGATAATTCATACCTTGCTCTCTTACGATCTATGGATTATCAGTAAATGCCAAGCCAAAATTTAGATATTTTTATTTTATATCAAATGAGAATAGGTATTTTCACTGGAAAAGGCACAAATGAGAATTCATCTGCACAACAAGGATAATTCTGACCAAGCATGTTCAGGGAAGATGAATTCCAGGTGAAGCAGGTGCAGCATACTGCAGTTTGAAAGATACTTCATTTTGGAACTGTATTGCAGAAAGGGTGGTGGGAACAAGCTCAGACACTACCTAAAGAATTCTTAAGAAGAGTAGTAGAGTTTTTCTGCTTTTGATAACAGGAAATTGGCTTCCTTGGCCCAAAAGACGATCTTCAGTCCTCAGTAGCTCTATCACAATCAATCTTGTAGCATTTTCCAAAAAGAGTGACCAGTGGATCTGCAGAATCCTGTGCTCAGCAGAAGATTCCATCCTTATGGCAAGGCACTTTCATATTTAGGACCTAGATGTTTCCAGTGTACATAGTGTTCCCTGCTTTTGTTGACAGATTTCTAGGAAAAAATGTATGTCTTTATGAACAATATATTCATATATTTCTAGGAAACAATACATGTACTTCAGTAGGAATGATACAAAATCACAGAAGTCACTGGGAATTTGTAGTATTATTTCTAAAAAATAATGACCAGATTCACGTAAAATATGTGTAAAAGAGCAAGACTGAAAGCAGGGTATCGCAGGGTTGTTATTCTCCTTCAACTCTAACTCTAGTTATGTACTTCCACATCTGAGAATAACCTCAGACCTCCCTTTATGTTTAATGGCAACGTTCTTACATGTCTATGTGAGCCATAATGCCTTTTAGCATGCTTGTTTATATGCTATATACAAACCACTCCCTATTATAAAATCAGTGTCTGTCCATACATGATAAAGCTCACCTCCCTGCCCTATGAATGTGTACCGAGCAGCACCTGTATAGACAGATTTCATTGAAATCTGCTTTTTACATACAATGTAAGTGCTCTTCAGCATTCTTATTTAACAGGATTAACATGTCAGCCATTGACATTAATTTGGGCATTAAGGTAGCACCTTTCTCTTCCCAGTTTTCTAATAAGCCTATAATTCACAGTTCTATGAATTTAGTACTTCCTGACAGAAGGATCTGAAAAAAGCTTTGTAAAATATAGCCCCCTATTGGAAGTTATTCATATAGTAAACTTTGTTAATAAATTACTTTGTTAATAACACAAGCTTGAAATAATTTGTCAGTCCTATCTTTCTCTTTCCCTTAGTGGGAGAGATGAAAAAGTGAAAGAAACAGAAAGAGAAAGAAAGAAACAGAAACAGAAACAGAAACAGAAAGAAAAAGAAAAAGAAAAAGAAAAAGAAAAAGAAAAAGAAAAAGAAAAAGAAAAAGAAAAAGAAAAAGAAAAAGAAAAAGAAAAAGAAAAAGAAAAAGAAAAAGAAAAACAGTTGTCCTGCATTTTGTTGATAGCAGCTGGCAAGAAGATGCTTGTGGGATGTTGTATATCTGTCCAGGCTGCAGGATCAGATATTTGATACTTGTATGATACTTGAAACCAAATGTGTATATATATATATATATTTATATACATTTAGTGCAAAAGATGTGCCAAACGGAATCATTGGTGGCTCACTTGCAGCCTATTGTTTGGATCCACAGAAATTAGGAGATGGAAGCTGGTATATGCCTGTCCATATCCTGCATTATGTTTTGAGTTTGCAAGCTTTCAGCAGACAGCAGGCATAACTACTGGAAGCAGTAGATATTCTTGATTATACAGAATTCTGAACAAAGAACAGTTTTGTATTTATTATTTTTCAAACGATGCCCTGCACATCTACTCTGAGTGCCGCTGCCTTAGGTTCATTTGCTTCAGTTTATCTTCCTAACAGCAGTGTACATTGACTTGCTCAATTATAATGTCATGAACAGCATCATTTGACTGGCCTCATGGAGGTGAGCTAGGCTGATGGTGGGAATTAGACATAGCTCTGAAGGGAGAAGAAAAAGACAACATCGAATAGGCTCAGATGAATTCCATACTACCTAAATATCTTTTAATCTTATCAATGAAAAAAAAAAAAAAAAAAAGCAACAGCTTTTTCAACATGTGGAAACAGTGGGTACGTTGTCTGTCCTTACTACAACACTTCTTCTTGGCCAAATGACTCATGAGTTGAGGGATGTTGTTGCTATGCTGTAGAGAAGAAGTATTTGACCTGACAGTGTGAAGCAGTCTGGTATCAGACAGTTTTTTCATCTAACTCATATGCAATGAAGAAGCCGAACAATCCATGATCCTTTTCTAGTACCCTTGAGTCTGGAGTTTGGTAGCAGAAGAATGAACTGCAAGGCAGGCACCAGAATGTTTAGACATGTCCTTAGACTTTTGAGCCTTTACAAAACTACCCATTTTTCCCATGTGCATCTGGGCAGTGCAAGCAGCTTCTTCTCTGTTTCTTCTTCTTCTGCATGGCTAAGACTTGAGAGAGGCACAAGGAGGATGTTTTATGGAGAAAGAAAGGGAAAGTTATTCAGGCAGACGTGAACTTGTCCCAGCTGTGGGGATAAGCTGTACTCTGTGGCTCAAGTTAGGAGTAACAGGCAGCACATGAGTTTTATTACTCTGCTGCCTAGTTTAATTCATTTTTGCCTGTAGAGACTTGGTGTTTTAGGATATCCTGTATCTTTGGAAAAGAAACCTAAAGCCTAACAGAAAATTCACAATCTGTGGGAAACCACGTGTTTCACAAAACTTGGCATGAGCCAGTTTGTGCCACTTGATATTTTATGCCAAAGCTCATATCAAAAAATTTGAGTCTGTGTTGTGGTTCAACCCACAACAGCTCACAACTGTCGCTCACTGTCCCTTTCCCCAGGCAGGAAAAGCTCAGGGCTGCCGGCGTACTGCCAGCGGGATCAATGGGATGGGGGAGGGAAGTGAGAGAAAAAAGAAAGTAGAACTCTAGAGTTAAGATGACAACTAGTTTACTAAAGTAGCTAAGGAACAAAATATAACAGAAATGCAAAAGGAATGTAAGGGTACTGGAGTAAAACTATTGACTTAGAGGAAGGCAAGTTCTCACTCACATGCAAGTCCAAGCCCCAACGGAAACAGCCCCGCCAGCCGTGGCTTCCCCCCCACCCCCCAATTCCCGGAGAGCAGGGGGAGAGCCATGACATGAGGTATATCGTATGGAATACCTCATAGGTAAATTTAAGTTAGATGCCCTAGCTCCGTTTCCCCCCCACACAACTTCCTAATATCCCTTCTCCTTCTGCATGCACAGATTCGACTATGCTAGAAACCACGACAGTCCGTTAAACTTGGACCTTGACTGAACTGACCTCTGCCTAACACATGAATTCTGAACATATGTCTTTCTTAGTCACCTAAATAGAGCTCCATCTAGTTTAATTTCTGCTTTCTTTGGAGGCTGTTTTAAAACTCGAGGGTTTGTAGGGCATTAAAGACTCCTTGATGTATTTCATAGGATGAGGGTGTTGTTCTGTGGTCAAAAAAGGCACACCATTCATCTAGTAGAGGCTCTGAACACTATTTTATCCACCTTACAGGGATTTCAATTTGGCTCATGCATTGCAGTCCAGCTTCCAATCCCACAGCCTCTCTACCTCACAGGTAGACTGTTCGTGTTGGGAACAGATCCTGCAGCAAATGCACCCAGCCTTTTCTTTTTCTCTTTTCTCTTTTTTAGTTTCACCTTTAGCTGTACACCATGGTCATCAGAATCTAGGACTGATCTAGCGCTGTTGACATCACTGCTATCAAGTGCCATTAACACTGGTTACCTCTTCTATGCCTTGAGAATTCAATGCAACAATAAACACGTTTTCTTGCTGGTTTTGGTTTATTAGTAACTACTTTGCTTAACAATTTCATAAGCAGCAACTGAGGAAGCCTGTAAATCTACACAGATTTACTGGACATGTTTGAATCTGCAAATAAATGAAAAAATAAGCAAACAAACAAAACCACAAACCACTACAATTTTGAGAAATTATGATTTAAGTATATGAAGGGGTATGATGGTGTGATAAATAAATGCACTCTTTGGATTAAAGCTTCAGCCTATGTAGCTTGGTAAAATTACAAAGAAAGCATTTGTTAATTTGCTTTTCTCCTTGATAGACTTCGTCATTCATAATATGATAGAAATCTTTAAGGATCTGTAACCTGTAACCATCTCTTATGCTACCCTTTGCTGTATGTGTGCTGGCATTTAAATGAAACATCCAAGGGAGCCTTAAATGCCATCATAAGCACGTTCATTCCAGCAGTTAGTAGGATTGTATAGGTCAGCCAGCCAAGGGGCTTGACTGTAGCATTGAGGGATCCATTACAGCTTCATTGGAGGGTTGAAATTCAATCCTAAATTACTGTGCTGTAACAAGTTGGTGCTATGGGGTTCTACTACAGTAGTTGGCTTCTTCCCTATCTTGGCTACCTGTAGACTGTAACGGCATTATTTTAGTGTCTGGTACAGATGTAGCAGTCAGCCTCAGGTATATCATCCATAGGGCTCTGGGAAGTGGGACTGCTTGATGCCACCTTTTATATCACTGCAGTCAGGCAACCCTGAAGAAAAAATAATGGTAGACTCTTTCCTTCTATCATGATAATATTATTAAATTATTTGCTGTTGTCTTTCAGAGGCAGGTCCTGCAGTCTTGATGCAATCACAGCTCCTGTTGACTTCCACGGGAGTTTTGTCTTGAGCCAAAACTGGAGGCTTGGGCTCACTTTGGTGAATACGCACAGTGTTTTTCCTTTCATAATCACCTTTGGCATTGTGCCTGACTGGTAATGTTAAACAGTGTTATTAAAAAATAATAATAACATTTGTTAAGAGGTGGCAAAAATGAGGTAAGGAAGAGAACACTTTCAGTATCTTAAAGTTACTTTCACAGGTTTCTAAGATATGCCATCTACTAACTCTCCTTTCTACACTGTGGACTGAATTCTCATTTGAGACCAAGAGTTTGTCAGTCATTTAGCAGTGACTGGTTCTGAGACATTAGTACAGTGTGCTGGCTTTCAAAAATAATTGAGCATATACTGCTCACTACTTACCTGCCTTTTTCCATAAGCATTTCTCAAAGAACTGCTGGTGGAGTGTTGATGACTGACACTTTTTTTTCCCAAAAAATATTTTGAATTATTTTGCCCAAATGTGATTTTTTCTATAATACTATTTGTTATCACTGCCATCCTCCTCTAATGAACTCATTCACTAAAACACAAGAATGGTGGAAAGACCATTACCTGCTTCTGAATATTCTCCATATGATACACGTGAGTTGAACAGCTGATGAATAAAAATAATGATAACTATTGAAAGGCAACACAGAATCTCTTCAAAAGAACTTTTCTCGTACCTGCCTTTCTTCTCTTTGTTTCTGTGCCTTGGTCTCTAATAACCTTTACTACGTTACTTTTACTAAGCTCTTTCAGCAGCAATGCCATATGTTTCTTTTGCATTGTATTTTATCCACTCTTACAGCTACCCAAATGACAGCCAATTACCTATCTGAGCAACACTGAAAAGGCACTTTTGATATTAGATCATCAGGCTTATTTTTCTCTTGATAACTGCTTGTCAGAAAGCTAGCGGTTTCTCTTTTGCTTCATGAAACTGAACTTACTATAAACATCAGTGATTTACTCAGAACTGTCCTTGAAATTCAATAAAATTCATGCCATATAATCTTATAAACGTATTTAGTGAGGTTTTATGTGGGATTACCACCTTAAAGGCTAGTATTTCACCTAGACAAGTGAATTGAGATCATTAAAAATCTAGCAGGAGTCTCCTCAGTGGTCAGATGGTTGCTTTAACTGTCACTAAAGGCATAGAGAAGCAATTTAAGTAAAATTTTAATATTTCATTGCAACACAGGCTATACTCAGCTTTGGTTATGAAGCCTCTGTTGAAATGTGTTAAGTCACCAATAGTGAAGCTGTAACCTTTAGCTGAGGGACAGTAACTTCCTAAATAGTGTACTTCAGTCAGGAGCGATCATCTGACACAACTCTTCCACTTCAGATTTAAATGTTCTCCCCACCATTACAAACCTGACATTTCTTTCGTGTTAAATCTTATGTTCCTTCTTACTGAAGTCAAGCATGTCAGTAAAACTCTGAGCAAGAGTATAAGGTCTGTATAAAAGTCTTTTATGCTTTACCTGCCAGTCTTTGACACAAAGAATTTTTACATTTTTAGCCTACTTCTTGCATCACCGGTTAGTTCTCTGTAAAAAATTCTGCATTTTATTAGTTAGTAAGTCAGTATTTTACCCTCCAACACTGGGGTTTTATCCAGACTAGTTTGGTAGCATCTTTATGGTTTTTTTTTGTTTGTTTGTTTGTTTGTTTTACCTTCAATTAGAAAGTGTTTATTCTCCAAATTAATCTAAAAGTACATTGTGAATATTATGCATTTGCCTCAAGGTTTTACAGAAATGTTTTCTCAGGGGAACATCTGTGCTGTGCGAGTGACTGTGCACTGCCACAGGTTGCCCAGAGGCTGTGGAGTCTTCTCCTTGGGGATCTCCAGAAGCCGCCTGGACGTGGGCCTGGGCACCCTGCTCCGGGTGTCCCTGCTGGGGCAGGGGTTGGGCCAGATGGACCCAGAGGTGCCTGCCCACCTCAGCCATTCTGTGTCTTTACTTCTTCGCACTACTTTGGCTATGGAAACGATTGGTCATTGTAAAAGGCGCAACAGTCCTCAGAGATTCCTCAGGCCCTGTAAACTCTCTAATGTCACATGTTAAATCTATAGCGATAAGATGAAGCAGAGAGTTTTGGAGAAAACAGCTTAATCCCTGGAACCACTAGTTAGTATGTATGACGAGCTGTTCCCTGGCACTTCTGCTGTGATAATTATTAGTAGCATCAACCAGCACAGAGTCTTACGTGCATAATTAAAATGGCTTGGATAATTCCTGGGTTGAAGTTAGAATATGAATTATCTGGACTATATTTTTTGGTCACAGTTTTTTGTATGCTATTTTAATTTTTGAAAGTCGGGGTAGTAGTGTCCATTTGGGAAATCATATTAATTTGTGTGGGCTTTTGTCCTAGTTCTCAGAATTTTTCTTTATTTTGGAAAAGGTTTTGAAACTTTACTAACTCTGTAGTTATTAAGCATTTAATTTTATGATTGCTGCTGGATTTCTTGGATTCAGGTTAGTGGGGTATAGAATGGATATTTTTCTGTTTATTATTATTTCTAGGCATTGCTTTACATGACAAACTGAAGCAGATTTTTAATGTCAAATGCAGAGTTTATTATGCTTTCTTAATTTTGTAAACTTGGTAATTTATAAGGTATCAATTTTGCAGAATTTTCTCTTTTGTTAACCTTTTACTTTAATACGAAGCCATTTTATATTTCTATGTTTATATTAAGCCATTTTTAAGACTTTTCATGTCTAAAATGATCTGTTATACATCAAACCTCTTTTTCTTGATCCAGTGACTCCTGCAGTTCTGTTTCCATTTGTATGGATGTGTGGATGTATCTATTCGTCCATCACAAACTAACGTGTCTTTTATACAAAAGCTTTTCCAATAAAACATAAAACTGAGTACTATCTATGAGGTTTCTGTCAGAAGAGGAAATTGAGTTTTTACACTCATTTTGAAAAGTTGACTTTGTAACTCTGCTTGTTCCTTCCTCACTCAGACAGCTGTTGATGCATATTTTGATGTATAATAAGACCTGAGCGTTTAGTAGAGGGTTTGACTCTACTAGGGTATTTGTTGAAGCCTGATCTCAAAAACATTTTATCTGTCTGTTGACTAGGAACATCTTGGTGATTTCTTTCTGTAGTTGCTATGCAGCAGTGCTGATTGCTGCTTCACCACAGGGGCACTGAGGCTACAGCTGTCATCTGTTGTCTGTTCAGGGTGTCCCAAATGTTCTGCTTGGATGATCCATCTAGGTGGAAAAGCTCAAAAATATTAGCTCACTGGACCTTTTCCCTGCTTTTAACACCAAAGGGCTTGGACTTGGCCAGACAAAGCTCAGCCTAAGACACTTTAATGCAGCCCAGTCTTGGAGTTTATTACTTTCTCCTCGCACTCTACAGAAGGAGGGACGCACGGGGTATGTTTGACAGACTTTGTGAAACAAAGAGGTAAACGAACAGGAAAAATGTGGCACAACTTCATTAAGTGATCTGGCAGAGGCCCACTAGCATTTGACTGCTAGTGCTGGTCTCCTGAGTTGCGCACTTCACATTACAAGATTGTCAGTGCTGACAGTGGCTAAATAACAAAGCACTCCCTTGGCAGCAGTAACAAGAAATATTACGTGTCATTTCTAAGTGTTGTTATGATAAGAAAATGTTATTTCCTATCAACTTTGATGGATCTTTAAAAGTTCTCATGAACATTTTTTACACAACAGGATATAGTTTTCACTAAAATCAACATCTAATTTACTAGAACTGAAACCCTCTTTTGTTTGCAGGAAAGGTCTGGAGTTTCTTCGATTTCTAAGTTAACCATTAAATAACAGTATCAAACAGCAATTTATGATGGAAACTCCTAAACTTTGTTGTCTTAAATGTCACTGGTAGAGAAGGTGTCAGTCTCTACCAACAACTGCCTGTTTAAAAAGTGATATGACCTCTTTACCTCTTTCTGGTAACCAGTAAACCTTCACATCAAGCATACCCTTTTTGCCAGCCTTGAGTTCATCTACGCTTGAGTTCCTCTACCCTGCCAAGTTGATAGATATCTTCTATCAATGGAGAAGCTGAGCCAGGTAATTCTGAACACCCTTGCCTTGCCTTCAAGGTTTATCTGTGTCTCAGAAGAATCTGAAAAAGGTGATGAAAGCCGAATTTCTCTTGAGAAAGTTTCTCTTTGAGAAAAACAATATCTTTATTATCAAAATGTTTTTGGTAAAACATTTCAAAGCAGCCACATGCCCAAAGCTCCATGTTCTTACTTGAAATGATATTTGTGACAGTTTTTCCTCCTTTCTAACCGCACCACATGGTGGATGTTGGTCTGGCAGCAACTTGGTGCTACTGAGATTCTGGGTCTATGCAAACACAGATGGTACTCTTCATATCTGTGCAAAACCACTCTGAAGTTGTGCACAGCTACCTGTTTCCCTCCCTTTATACTGTTGAATTTTGTGCAGTAAATTACCTAAATCGTACACTAGGTTAAGGTCTGCTTTTTGTCGTTTGCACAGAACTGACAAGCCTGTGTCTCTGCTTGGGGATTCTTTCTTTTGGGTGAAACAGTACAAACTGGAACAGCAGCACATATAAGCTATCTCTATTTAGTGGATATTGCTTGTGGTATAAAGAAACCAAAGCAAAATATATCTCCTCTGCTATTATCATGAATTATTATTTATCTATTTAACTTCTACCTGTGTGGTCTGCAAGAAGATTTTGTAATTTAGGGTGGCAATTTGCACAGGACGTACATGCTTTTACCTCTTTAGATTTTTTTTTTTTCCCCACTAATGTATTCTGTGGGCTGCAGGGATGAGAACAATTACCCCATGTTGGCGACAAGAGTAGAATAAATGAGACCTAGCTGCAAAGGCAAGTCTTACTGCATGGCCCAATGGTGAAAGCGCTTGTTAGTGGGGAAGGAAAGTTGCTGTATATTTGGTACCCTGCTCCCAGGACTCCTGTGTTTTACATGCTGACACTGTATATTAAAAAAAAAAAAAGAGCCCTGCAGGCAAGAAATGCAAGCAACTCACCCAGTGCCGGATAAGTGCTCTAAGCAATTGGCTGTAGACCCAAATTTCTGCTTGTGCTCTCATTTGGACTTAATAAATGTTATTTTTATTTTTTTAGTATTGTTATTTTATTTTGTTTTTTTGGCTAGTGACATAGCTTCAGGGAGAAGATCTCCGCTTTGGTGGATAGGGGAGGAATGGATATCTTGGTAGGTGGGAGAGGAAGTTGAACGTTATTTCTCTGTGGTGGATGCTTTTACTACAGTAGTCAACAAAAAGGCTGATTATTTTTTGTATGTGTGTGCATGCCTGTGGTCATATACACATTTCTACAACCCCATTTGGGAAGGTGCTTCTGTCCACTGTCCCATTTTGTGGGAGTCCAGTCCTGCCAAGTGTAGCTCTGAGCTTGCTTGGCAGATATCTGGGAGGTACAGAAAGGCAAACTGTGTTTCAGTTTTAGGCATGAGCTTAGTACCAGGCCTGTTAACATGGGTCTGTTGGCAAAGCGTCATGGCTGTGTTTGTTGCCATTGCAGTACCATGTCTTTCAGATATCTGAGGCACTGATCCAGGTGCCTCTGAAAAATTGCTCCGAAGGACTGCTTTAAGAAGGGACACATGCTAAATGACTTCATTCATATCTGCACTGAAGGCTTTTGTCTTCCAAACTGCTTTAGGTGTTTCAGCACCACATAAAATGTGTAAGATGGTAGGGCAGCTGTCTTGCAGCGAGCCAACTGTGGGAAATGGCTTTCCTTGATCCCCACTCTGGCTGAGCCATATGCTCTCTATACCATCAATTTCACCTGCACCTGGGGAAGAAGCCAGGCAGTGGCATGCCATTGTGGATGCTAGCAAGCTGTTAGAGTCCTGCCTCATGTAAATTGCCTTCATTTTGTTTCCTACATTAACCCATGGACAAAAGG
>VXAV01011429.1:272741-288368 GCA_013399715.1 Alectura lathami
AGCTTGTTTTGACCAACAATCTCCCCAGACAGTGCACCCATGGACAAAGGACCATTTTGAGCAGGTAGATATGTATAGTTTGCACACAGTTGCCCTGATTCAGAGCCGAGGACTGCTTGCTAGAGGCAAAGGGACAATCCTAAGATTCAGTGCTGGGAGCGTTACAGGACATGCTCAAATTACTGGTGTGGGTGAAGACATAGGCTTCACTACGTGACAGTTTCAATGAATTTCAGGGCAAAGGTGGCTGATGAGCAGGTTTGAGTCTGATTTGGCATCTCCATCCTTTACTTGTAATGTTGGGGCTCCAGGAGCAAGATACATTGTCTCTGTGAAATAGTGGTCAGTGAATGAATTGAGTGCCTTGGTGATCCCAAAAGATCTTCCCTTGCGTTGGTGGGAATGGAACATTCTCTGGCTCTGGTCATGGATATCATAGATATCTTCTGTGAGATTCCTTTGTTAAATAGGTGTCTTGGTGTGTTGTTGCTAATGCCATAAATGGTGACTTCTGCCTGTGCCAAAGAGGCAGAGAGTTTTTGAAACTCTCCGTTATCTCATGTAGGATTTGAGGCTCCCTTGTACTGTATTGTGTGATGTATCTTATCGTTTAGAGAAGCTACAGACAGGGGTATTCTTGTCTGAATTGTATCAGAGGGTGGTCGAAAGACCGAGTGATTCAAAAGTTTCAATAGTGAAGTCTCAAATCAGCCATTATTATGATGCCCCTGAATCTACTACAAGGGGAAGACATGATGAGAACAGCATGAGGGTCACGTCCACATACTTCTGTGTAGGTGAAAAATACACCATTGTGATCTGATGCACTGAAATTCCATCTGAGAGGTCCATGTAAATAATGTCATTTTCTGGATTTGGCCATTAAATTCTGTAGTTATCCTCCATACCTAGAGGGAAAAAAGCAACTACTTTTAATTGTTACGGTACAGAACAACAAGTTAATAGAAGAGAGGGCAGAGTGGGAAGCAGACAAAAGCAAGGTAGGTGTGTCTAACGTCACATGAGTCAACAGCTTCCTCCCTTGGTGTTCCCTCTGAGGTTCTCCTTTACCTACAGCACCAAAAGAATTAGATGAGCATCTCACATGGCCAAGAGCATAACATCATTTTAATATTGTCTGCTGGATGATAATTTTTCATTTATGTATTTACTGGGCCAGATGTTTAGCTGGTAAAAGTCAGAGTAACTTCACTGACTGCAGAGGAGCTGCACCAGGTTTATGGTTCAACCTTTGTTCATTTTAATTGTTTAGATTTATCATATTTATTAACCTCTGCATACAGATTACTTTTTTAATGGCTTACATAAGGGATGATTTTTGTACAGAAAGGGTGGATTCTGCTCTCAGCTACACATCAGCCCATCTTGTAAGTAAGGGCTGAATCTGGCCATTATGTGAAAAATGCGATGTTTTATGTCAAATACCCACATATGATAATATTTCGATTGGTATTCATACAGCCATGCTTCCTCCGTCTGTCTCAGTTATAAATATTTTAAGTGCATATTTCAGTAAATTTTAGAATTTGTAACAATGTAGTAAAATCAAGTAGATGTGTAATAAATTCTGACAAGCGCAGAAACTCAGTTGTTGCTCAGTAGGGTTCTGTTTATCTGCTCAAAAAATGTTTTTCTATGTCTGGAAAAATATTGAACCAAGTATCTTTAGAGCAATAGGCTGAGTTGTCAATAATGAGTAGAAAACTCGTTTGCAGAGGAATCATAAAGATGACATTACTGCAGAGATGTTCAGCAATTTTTGGAGGAGCTGGGCAAGAAGAGAATTTTAATCTGTAGTTGTTTTTTTTTTTTTTACTAAGAACCACATGCTGATGCAATACCGAAGGTTGGTACTTCTTAGCTTCCTCTGTTTGTACACCTACAAAAATCCACTCCCAAAATTCAATGAGGATAGTGGGCAGAGACCCATTGGGCTGTCGCTGTGTCTTTCTGATTTGCAGTCGCCCAAAGGGGCCTCTCAGCTTTTGGCAGCATGCAGGTTGCTCATCTGGCTCTCAGTTTTGGGGCACCTTATTCCAAGGTATTCCAACATTTTCTACAGCCTTTGATTCTCAGAGCCTGTATCCTAGCTCTTTTTGTCCCAGCTCTCTCTCCTTTAGGAACAGACTGAGGAACTTGGCATTTAGTTCTAAATACGAGAAACCAAAGACGTGGAGAAAGAAGGAGCATGATGATAATTCAGTGACAATTGTAAGGTTCGCACGACTTTGATCAATCTACGTGAGCCTCTGTTTAGGACAAATTTTGTATTTAAATGGATACAGTTAAGCCTTGTATTTTCCAGCATATGAGGATAAAATAAAACTTCTCTGTGTTTGGTTTGTAGAGCTAGTTTTATATTACATGAAGGTTTTACAAATAGATTCTTAAAGGGTTTTTTTTATTATTATTATTATTATTTTCCCAAGAGCTTTTTCATTAGGAGATCTGCATACTGACTAGTAGCTATCTTCACATATTGACAACTTATTCACAACACTTGACAAGAGCTCCACCCAGGAACTACAGTTTCTATAATTTTGTTGTACTTCAGTCTGGTTAAGCCTGGAACAAATGACAAACAAAAAATGAAAAGTGTTCCGTCTCACTCATAATTAAAAAGCGGATGTTCTGTTTATGTGTTTTCTTACAGCTGGCAGCATTAGAGAGACAGATCTTTGACTTCCTTGGTTTCCAATGGGCTCCTATCCTTGGCAATTTCCTACAAATAATAGTTGTCATTTTGGGTTTATTTGGAACCATCCAGTTTAGGCCTCGATATATAGTTGTGGTAAGTCTCATTTATTATCACTTATTTTTTGTAATTGGTTTTAAAACTTGTCCCATTACAAAGCATAATGTTGTTTCTGTGGAAACTTCAGATGTCTCTGTGTCTTTTTTTTTTTTTTTGCAAATTGAGGACTAGTGAGTGGCACTGCTGAAATTTTGGAAGTTCTAAGAATGAGTAATCTAGAGAAAGTGCTACAAAAGTATGACAGTGATACAAGTTTTTTATAGAAATAAATACCTGGATTGGTCATGAGGACATCTAAAATTAATACACATATCAATTAAATGAAGAAAAATAAATAAAAATTGTTGTTCTCCTTGCAACCAGACTCAACAGCCATTTAAAAAAACTTTAATAATCAGGTCATATTTAGCTATATATCTTCCCCTTAAATAGAAAGAAGCAACTATTGTAGAAATTCCTCTGGTCCTGTGACCCATGGGTTACAAAGAAATCTCCTCCTTACCTACATATAAGTTTGCCAGGACCTGTATTTGCCACCTTGACCCCAAAATTGTTGTGAATTTTCTCTGATGCTTGTAACTTGATGCTTCACAGATATCTTCCCATGTTCACAACATTGCCAGGAATAAAATACTTTCAAAGCTTTGAAGGAAACAGCCGTCAGAAGTATCCCTTTTCCTCCCCTACAGCTTCTACTGAATGGATGATTATTACATATTTACCTGGCAGTGTCTGTGTCTGGAACATTTCAGCTGTATTGCCAGTAATGGATTTTAAGAGCATAAAGTTGTTTGGTTTTTTTCTTCACAAAGGAGTGAAATAAATGTCTGTTAGGGAAAGCTCATTAAACTAATACTTAAAAAGCTTCATTTTTTCTAGTCAAGCCTGATATCCTGTAATTCTTTGTCATGTCTGAAAAGTAAAAGTAAAAAAAAAAGTGCACCCAAGGTAACACTGATGTTTTTTGCACTCTCTTTAGCTGAGTTTCACAATCAGACTATAAAAAATTGAAAATGGATTGATGTAAATAATAGCACTTTGTCTAATACCTGTCACTGGAGAAGTGGGCAGGAGCGTATATACGTCCGTGTATTGATGACCTTTCTGCTTCATGTTCTCCATTTTATAAATAAGGCAATGGAAGCAAGTGAGGGTAAGCACCTGTAAAATTACATAAGAGACTGATGTCTGAAGTGCAACAACACGTGGCTTTTGTCCCTCAGGTTCAGCTCTGCTGTTCAGTGGTGGAAGCTCTGCTTGTGTTGTCAGAATGAAGCACAACAGACATTGACTATTTCTTTATTTTTTCCACTGTAAATGAACATTTTATACATGGCTATATATTGATATTAATATACTAATATATAAGAACATAATAATATGTGATAATTATAATATAGTATATGATCCTCCCTTTACTCAGATGCTATTTTCGGTCTCTGTGATTATCTTTCTTTTGCACCAGTGCAAGCATCCCTTTAGCCACTTGATAAAATATCAGACCAGCACAGATCCAGCTGAAAAACAACCATTTTCTTCTGCAGTGTTAATTTAAGCGCAGGTCAACTCTTTGACTTCTTTCACTATTGCTTTGACAGTGAAAGCACTGCTTGCTACAGCAGGACAGAGGATGTGGAAGTGGGAACAAGTAGCCAGGGGAAGGGGACAAGAGCATTAATTTCTTCTGCAGCAGTGCAGGCTTCTGCCAGCCTGAAGTGCTCATTGAGCCATGGCCTGAGGATCTTCCCATAACACATTCCCCAGAAGCGGTGCTTCCTACTGCTCAGTCAACCACAGCTGCACTTTTCCAGCAACAGCAGCCCTACAGGAAACAACAGTATGGACAGCAGAGAGCCCTACGAGTGCCAGCTCCAGTCTGTCTTCAACATTGCAAAAAGCATCTCTTCCAGGGAAGGACACAGAAACCGTATAACATCATGCCCCGCCTGTTACAGAAGAAAACCTTTAGCACTGACTCCAAATGTAAAGTCTGTTCAGTGCAAATCTTCAGCATGGTCCTGAATTTCAGTGCGACTTAAACACAGAGAGCAGAGAGATTCCTAGCCAGGCTCTGAGTACTGAATCATGCTCTAAATTCACTGAGAAGCTTCACTGGCTTCCAAGTCCGTATTTGCACTAACCCCCTGGGTATGTTCATGGTTGGTGTCCACACTAGAGTGACTGTTTGGTTCTATGGGTTTGGCAAAAGAAACAATGTTGAGTCATTCTTTTATGTTCTCTGACTACTGAAGTTTCTGTCTTAGATTAAGCTAAGTCCAGTTTAATTGGAAGAGTAACCAAATACTTCAGGAAAAGTATATTTGGTATCCATTGTTATTTTCTGAAGACTTCCTTTTTGCTAGTGCATATATCCCATCAGAATACCAAAAAAAAAAAAAAAAAAGCAATCATGGACTCATATAATGGCCTGGGTTGAAAAAGACCTTAAAGATCATCTAGTTCCAGCCTCCATGTTGTGGACAGGGTTGCCAACCACAAGACTACGCTGCCCAGGGCCCCATCCAGCCTGGCTTTGAATGCCTCCAGGGATGGGGGGCATCCACAGCTTCTCTGGGTAACCTGTGCCAGTGCCTCACCACCCTTGGAGTGAAATATTTCCTCCTAATATCCAACCTAAATCTCCTTTCTCTTAGTTTAAAACCATTCCCCCTTGGCCTATCACTATCATTCCATGTAAGAAGTCACTCCCCCTCCTGTTTATAAGCTCTTTTCAAGTACTGGAAGGATGTAATAAGGTCTCCACAGAGCCTTCCCTTCTCCAGGCTGAACAAGCCCAGTTCCCTAAGCCTTTCTTCACAGTAGAGGTGCTCCAGCCCAAAATAATAATGTGAGGTACAACAGTTTACTTCTGTAAACTATCTACAGAAAATTGATTTGAAGCATGTGTGCTCAAATTGTCCCTGTAACATGCTGTCACAGTCTGGTAGTGAGCTTGACTCTAGGCAGAGCAGCTCTAGGGGCAGACTATAGTTCTGCAGACACAGCTGAGCAAGCTTTTGGTGCAGGAACCCAGAGCCATCGACCCCTGTGAGGACTGCAGTAAAAGCTGAATAAACACAAAAGCTGCTGGATGCTTCTAGCTCTCCCACTGTCATTAAATCCATACTAGCTAGCATTTAATGACTAGATAAGATGCAGAAATTTCTGTGACAGCAGTATAAGTATAGTCATTGTGTAGTAAAAGACTAAATAAAGAAATGAGTTTTGTTTTTTAGTTCAAGTGATGCAAAGTTTGGATTGAGAACTGCAACTCAATGGCTGACTCATGAGGCATTGCTGTTGAATACAATTGTCATTCTGAGCAGAAAAAGGTAGTATTTGACATTCTGAGTCTATCGTCCTTCGCATACAGGACTATAAGGACGGTGATTCCAAAACAAATCTGGAATTTCACTTGCTCGTATGTAAAATTCTGAGTTTTCAAAGAAGCTTAGGAAACACAAATAGAGAGAGAGGAAAAAATAACATTAACTCCAAATGCCCATATTAAATATAATGATTATTTATAGTTTTTTGTATTATTTTCTATTTTAGATCAATTATTGTGAGCCATTAAAATCTATAGGGAGTGGAAACAAGAACAGACTAGCTGGGAGGAATACAAAGCAGTTGTCTGGGCAGCCAGGGATCAGGTTAGGAAAGCCAAAGCTCAGATAGAATTATGTCTAGCCAGGGACATAAAGGGGAATAAGAAGAATTTCTACAGGTGCATCAATGATAAAAGGAAGGCAAGGGAAGATGTGGGTCCTCTACGGAAGGAGACTGCAGACCTGGCCACGATCGATATGCAGAAAGCTGAGGTGCTCAATGACTTCTTTGCCTCAGTCTTCACAGTCCAGGGCTCTAACCACACCCCCCAAGTTGCGGAGAGCAAAGGCAAGAGCTGTGAGAAGGAAGATCCACCCACTGCAAGGGTCAGGGCCATCCCAAGCACAAATACAGGTTAGGCAAAGGATGGCTGGAGAGCAGCTCTGAGGAGAAGGATTTGGGGGTGACAATGTGTGTCTGCAGCCCAGAAGGCCAACCGCATCCTGGGCTGCATCAAGAGACGCGTGACCAGCAGGGCGAGGGAGGTGATCCTGCCCCTCTGCTCTGTTCTCGTGAGACCCCAACTGGAGTACTGCGTCCAGTTCTGGGGACCCCAGCACAAGGACATCAAGGTGTTGTGGGGGGGTCCAGAGGAGGGCCACAAAGATGATCAGAGGGCTGGAGCACCTCCCCTATGAAGGCAGGCTGAGAAAGTTGGGGTTGTTCAGCCTGGAGAAGAGGAGGCTCTGGTGGGACCTATGGCCTTCCAGTACCTGAAGGGGGCCTACAGGAGAGCTGGGGAGGGACTCTTTAGAAGGGCATGGAGCGATAGGACAAGGGGTAATGGCCATAAACTGGAAGAGAGGAGGTTTAGGCTAGATATTAGGAAGAAATTCTTTCCTGTGAGGGTGGTGAGACACTGGCACAGGTTGCCCAGAGAGGCTGTGGATGCCCCCTCCCTGGAGGTCTTCAAGGCCAGGCTGGATGGGGCTCTGAGCAACCTGGTCTGGTGGGAGGTGTCCCTGCCCATGGCAGGGGGCTTGGAACTAGATGATCTTTAAGGTCCTTTCCAGCCCTAACCATTCTATGATTCTATGATTCTGTTTTGTCCTGTCATTAAGCAGATGTGTTATTTTCGGTGCTTGGATATTTTGTGGCTGAATTAAATCAGTGGAAATTTCCCAGGGGACAAAAAAGTGCTGAACTGACTCTTAATTTTCCCATATTAGCTCACACAGAACTTGCATAAACATTTGCAAAGAAGGAAAAACAGCTAAATCTGAGTTCTAACTACAGTGTAATATACCAGCCACACAGCTCCAGTTTTACTGTGATCCTTTTCCCTGTGCATGCTTTTCCTTTCTTGATAGAACTTGCTATCACCAGCAAGATTTTCAGGCTGTTAAAATTGATTAAAGATGATGACAGGATACTTGTTAAAGTTGTTTTTTCCCCCTTTTAACTTCTGATATGGAACTTCAAAAGATTTCTGAATGGTGAGTCATAGAGATAAAATAGCACAAACCTGGCCCAAAGCTGAACATGAATGTATTAATGAACAGTGAAAGATGAAAATAATCCCTCAAATAGAGGGAATGCAAAGTGGAAATCTTTGCTTTACTTGCCCTAATTTATTCCATTATATGGTATGATAGGTAGGCAATGTGTACACCTGAAATGTCAGAGGACAGTTTCTTTAAAAAGAGAGGAAAGGCTAGACAGTGTGTGGGACTTCTTTACCTGCTTTACCAGAATTCACATGAATGCTATACACTCCTGCAATTTCACAATATGTGTGAAATATTTAGGCACCCAGAATTACTCGTTGAATACCCTTCCTGTATGTCCTGAGTTATTACTATTCCATCTTGTTGATTTATACCACTTTCCCTGTCATCATCCCCAAATATGACTAAGTAGGGCTCTGTGAGTCCTGGTGCCCCTGAGGCACAGCCGGGTACTACAGGAGGATCTGATGACGCAGTAGTTGCTGCCTTTCCCTTGAAGCATCCCTGAGCCAACATTCATTCCCCCTAATGCCAAGGCACTACCTCAGAGGTGCTGCATTTCAGATTAAATGCACTTGAGGTAATTTATTCATCAAAGCTAAACTTATCCCACAATCCTTGTAACGTTCAGACTTAGAAATTTCCCTTTTCCCTCTTAGCTTTCAATTTAACCACCACCCTTCACATCTTTCCTCAAACCTTTCTCTTTGTGGTGTTGTGCCCATCCGATAGCAAACGCTGAATTCTAGAAGGAGTTATATTTCACTGGTGTATGAAAGGTATCCCTTGCAATGCTTTCAATGTGCAAATGACATGCTGTGTCAAAAGAGGTATAGAAATACCACTGTCACAGAGAGCCTGGCTCTCTTCTTAGGAAAGGGGATCTGAAAGGTACCTCCTGGGATGGACGGTAATTTAAGCAGTAATGTTGAGGGAGTATTCTCTCTGCATAACTTACAGGCCACCAAATGCTTCCTCACCCATGCAGTATAAAATCCCTAACGCAAAAGACCAAAAGCAAGAAGCTTTTTATTCCTCTTGCATGGAAAATTCCTTATCCATGCCAGATGTGGCAAGGGTTTGGTGCTGAGCAAGAGACCAGATGAGTGAGGGAGGAACTGACTGGGGCTAGCCAACAGACTGGGGCAGGAATAGCTAGATGTGGGTGGGACAAGCGTGTGCAGGCCCAGCAGGACACGGGGCAGGAGAGGCAGAATGGCAGGTCAGGCCGTGAGGCAGACTGAATGTGGTGCCTTGGGAGGGAAATGAACCCTGTGGGTCTGCTGGACTTGATGTATCCCTGACCACTCCTCCACTGGCAGCAACTGTCTGACCACCTGCATGACACTCCCTGGCCCGTCAGCTCCTCCCACAGAGGGTGACAAACCAGCACTGCCACCAGTTTCTCTGCTAGCTCAATGCAGAGGTCTTTCTAACGAGTCTAAAAGTTACGCGTGTTAGTGTGATGCCACATCATGGAAATTTTAGAAGCTGTTGTTTTAAACTTTGAAAGGATATATATACAGATTTACAAGCATACATATAGTGTTCAGAAAGTGTTAAACATTTTTGTTAACACTGAACAATTAAGAAAAGCTGTTATTAAAGCTAACCAATCTTAATGTGATACATTTATATATCTGCAGTTTTGAACTGCGTGGATGCGTACCAATATTTCATAGGGGCACCTCACTTTCAACAGGAAGGACAGACACTGCAGTTTCTGAAGCTATAGAATACAAACTTGATTTGCAGAAAAAAAAAGACTTGGGAAGAATGAAGCATGTGACTGCAAGAATACAAGGACAGCTTTTGTTGTGAAGGCTGTTCTGGCTAGCTGAATTTCATCTGCTCTCAGCCAGTGAAACCATTTTTACACAAAGCAAGTTGCTTAAATCAAACTTCTCACATGCTTTGTTTTCCCCTTGTGTTCTGGATTCTTGACTGGAGACCTTGTGGTCTGATTTGCACACATGCTGAGTGCTCAACCACTAGCTGCTGAACACTGAGCTTGCAAAGTGCTGCATAAACCCAAGTGTTCTGAAAATGAAGTCTCAAGCATCTCAGATTGGGTGCCTATAATTTATGAATACTTCTGTATGTAATCTCTGCATGTATCAGAACATCATTTGGATTCTGAGAGCTGTATCGTTCCCATATAACATAAAATAAATTAGTTAATGTTTGTGCAGTTCTCACATTACAGTGATGAGCATCTTAGAAAACCCCATGAGGAAATTAATATTCTGTCTTCAGAGCAGGGTCTGAGCAACAAAAAGAAATGAAGTAGCGTTAGCTGTTCGGTGACTGAGCAAGGTAGGCTCCTCTAAAATAAAAATATTTTTCTAATGATTTAATTAATGTTTGCATTGAGTTGCACAGCCACAAAGAAAAACTAACATGGCATGTGTAACCAGAATTCTAACATTTCCGAGCTCTACTTTCTTACTTTTTCTTTCTGAAAACTTTTCTATTAATATAGTCTTCCTTAAGCATCTATGATGCTATAGAATGAAAAAATATGCTACTTGCATGATCAGAAAGCTGTGTTTTCAAATGTGAAGAACAGCTTTCTTACTTTAAAGGTTATGTAGGACTAATTACCAAATATGTCGTCATTATGTTCTATAACACTCTTGCAGCTCAGTGAGGGTAGGAGGAGCCTCTCCCTTACAAAATAGATGCGTTTTGATGTGCACACCTGCTTTGCAGTTGCACTTTTCTTTCAGGAATTTTCACAGAGGATAAGTAACAGAACAGGTCCTGACTTTGTAAAACAGTGTAGCTTGGCCTGGGAAAGCACATGCAGATGTTTTTTTTCACCTGCATGGTTCAGAGACCCTTCAGAGATGTGGCTTGTGCTGGCAGATCAGGTATATTTCCAATTGTTAATGTGATGAAAAATTTTCTTCACAGATAGAAGAAAAATTCTTTGTTAAAAAAAGTGGATTTCCCCTGAATATACTGAAATCTGCTTTTTATGAGCAGCTGTGCCTAAATAAGACTGAAATTCAAGCAGCTGGCGTTGTATTAATTGTTCATTAATTTCGAGCACTCTACACCTGATGTTCGTAGGACACAAAATCAAGAGATAATGATGCGTTGCTACAAAGTCAGCAAATGGGATAAAATGGGATATGCTCTTCTAAGTGACTCTTATGAATAGTACAGATCTTACACTGCTCACAACCCGTACCAGCTTTGTCTGTTTTATAATAGCCCAACCCTGCTCTTCTCTGTGAGCCAGAGGAAATGGACCAGGAGTCTTACTCTCTTACTCTCATTTTGTTAATTAATGATCTTCTTCTTATGACACAGACATCTCCAAACATCTTAAGTACCTCGTAAGGTATTAAATTGCACCAGCTACCATGTTCTGTGTACAGAAACCCCTATATTCATGTAAAAGTAATCAAGGTGTGGAAAACTTCAGCCCTTTCAGCTGAACCTTTTGTTACACACCATGGAGAGAGGAACATAAATGAAACCTACCTAACAAAGCCAGGCTGACAGCACGTCTGGAATCAAAATGGGATCTAGCATAGTGCAGATTAGAGTGTTAAGTTTTTCTGAGTACATTGAAGCAAAACAGTGGTCCATTAGCCTCACCCAGTCACAGCTAATTAGACTTGCAAAGCCACTTAGCTGCAGTTCCCTGTTGCAGAGTTTATAAGCACATAAATGTAAAGTGGCTTTGCCACTGCTCGTTATATTTTTATGTGGGTGTAGCCCCAGCATGACTGAATTTGTACTTAGCTGGGCAGACATGAATGCTTCTGGGCTGCACTGTTTGGGCTGTTAATTGTGTGTAGTTTTATGGTCATATGTAGGTAAACAGTCCAGCCATAAGGAAACAGTGTCACTCAATTATGCTGACAATTAAAATGTAAAAGATGATGTAAGGCAGACAAATTCATCTCCCATTCATGCTGTGGGTGGAGTAAGTCATTCTTGCACTAAGGTAAGGCACTGGAGAACCCAGATGAGATTTGGATACATTCATCTGGTGAGGGTGCATTGTAGGATCATGTTCCCAGTCACAAGGGCTGGAGAACTAGTGAGTCAGGCTGCAATAATAACCTAATTGAAGTATCTTTTACTTAAAGACTCTTAAAAGACCAGAACAACCTTTAACTTTTTCTTTTTCCAGCAAGATCCAAATGTCAGATCAATAGATCTTCCGTTTCATTTGGTGTTTTCTTTTTTTGTTATGTCTTTCTTCATAATATTTTGTGGAATTTGGTACATTTAAATTATTATACTGTTCTGAAATATGCATTAACAGAGCTATAACATGATTTATGAATAACTCACCATTGCCCCAAAAGTCAGCATTTTAGATGTAATTGGTACTAGTAGAATAGTGAAAAACTGTGAAGAATAAATCTGTTTTATTGGTATGTATTTAGAGCAGCAAAGAATATTGGATTTGTAATTTCCTGTGGTTCTTATGAGACTTGTGCACGGAGAACTCCTTTTCAGAACTCTCTGCACTTTACTGTTCCCAGAAGAACAATGCTCATTGATATCAGTTTTTTTATTATTATTGATCTGCTCAGTATAAAATCCTTCCATTTTCACGTTTTATTTTTCTGTCTTTTTGCTTTCATCTGGCTTTGTGCTTAGTACACGGTGTGGACTGCCCTGTGGGTCACCTGGAATGTTTTCATTATCTGCTTCTATTTGGAAGTAGGAGGACTTTCTAAGGTAGGTGGCTTGTCATTTTTAGGTTTACGGGAGGGAATGCTAACTGCAGAACTCCTAGATTTTAGAAGGCTGGAACCATAGGGGGAAAATGTGTCTGAACATACAAGCAGATCTGCAGTGTTGCTCTCCAATGAGAACTCCCATGTTTGCGCTTGTCTATGGTAGTAAATAGTCATGGTTTTGAAGTATGTAAGTGCAATGTATCTGAATTATAGTTGCTGGAATTGTCAAGATATGTGTTGCGATCATAAAACGTAGTGCTTATGTTAGCACAGGTTATCTTTATCATTGTATCTACAGAGAGTTCCATACAGTATCTGCTGATATTTTGTGAACTACCAGATTTTTTGGGTTCATCATTAAAACTCATTGCTTTTGGCTGACAAAAACCAAAAAACTGGTGAAATCAATTTAATCATAAATAAAATTTAATTTAATCAGTAAAAATACCATTAAAATTAAAGCTTTCAATGATAGCTTCCTCTGGTGAGAAAATTTCATAATGAAAAGCTAAAATAACATTTGTTTCTCTGAATGTGATCTAGTTTACCAGAAGTCATAGGCTTGATAAGGAAATTAGTGCACATCATAGATCAAAATAAATGTTGCCATTTTTTGCCTTAAAAATCTATTGGGTAAACAGAAGTGCAACACATAAGTGGTGAATGCCTAAAGTAATTGATCCTTCATTTTGCTTTATAAATAATTTGCTTTTTTCAATCAGTTTTGTGAAGTCTGTTATTATAGTGACTCCTATATTTTTAAAGATAACTCATATTTTTATCTAAGTACCTCGGAAATGAAGTGAAACTTGTAGTGTGACCACTGAATTTGTGAAAATAAGTGTTACATTTCCATGGATTGTGAAGGATTCTAACCATGTCTTTACTGATAAGATTCTAAAACAGCAGGTATGAATTGGAATCCTGAATCTTCCAGTATCACTACCATGCATCACTTTTAGGTTTTTACTTAATGTATATGACAAATTACAGTGCAGAGACATAGCAGTACAAATATTACTCAACCACTAATAAAAAACCCTTTTATTATTACTTAGTTTGGTTGATCTCAAAATTTTGGTGAAATTTTTATCTAGTGGTTTGTAATTACAGCATTTGGAAAGTAGTTTATCAACAAGATGACACACAGAAAATAATCCTCATGGAAGTTAACTGCTCCTGTACAAATTACATCAAAGGCACCGGTACCAGAACAAACCTAGTAATAATAGAATCAAGAGTTTTGATGAGTTAACTGTGGAATTTGGAAACCATTTAATATTGCTTTAGAAAATTGAGATAAAGTGGTTATCAACAGATTGAGATCTTTCTTCACCATATACATCAAATTGTGTCTATTTACAAATTGATTGATATTTGACACTGACTTGATTGGGACACACGTTTTACTTAACAAGCTAGCTTAGCAATTTAATAATTAATTTCCATGAATATGTTCCTGTGTTGACAGGAGTGATAGAAATGTGCTGTTAGTAAGGCGT
Source organism: Alectura lathami (assembly GCA_013399715.1). Lineage (NCBI taxonomy): Eukaryota > Metazoa > Chordata > Aves > Galliformes > Megapodiidae > Alectura > Alectura lathami. The sequence continues at coordinate 286,786 of VXAV01011429.1, forward strand.
GTTAGTAACACCATCAGAGGCTGTTTTCTCTGTGTTGAAATCTCAGCTGGGAGTATTAAACAATTTCCATGCTAGCGTTCTTCTTAAAAAAAAAAAAAAAAAATATTTCTGAAATTAATTCAGATTGATTGTAATTTTTAACCTCTGTTGACATGCTATTAGGAAAAATTAAAACAGCGTCTGACAGCTGACTTTTTATTTTATTTTATTTTTGTCTTTTTAAGAAGCACCACGTATATTTTCTTTTACAGTAATTAGACTTAGCTGATGCTTGGAGTTCTGGGGAAGTACTGAATCACCAGTCACGAATGCTATTATACCACATGACGTGGTGTAATAATAAATAGTAATTTTTGTTAAATTTCATGGGGAGTATGCATATAGTGGACAAGATAGTCTTTGCAAGTGTCCTAACACAAACCCAGCCCAGATGAAATTTTGCTCAGATCTTATTCTTGCTGCTAAAAGGCAGTTCTCTTTTGAGTATTCTCTTTTTGAATTCTGCCAAGAACATCCATAAAAGGTAACAGAAAATTTGAATGAGAAGATTTAAGTAATTTAGGCCTCTTCTTTACTATGAGTGTCTGAAGGTAATGTATTTCCTTCAGTTCAAATGCGCAGTGTAAAGGTAAACTGATTTTTATTTATTTAAGGAACAGCTTGATTTTACTTTAAAGCTTGTGGATCTAGTACACCAAAATATTTACACTTTTCTTGAGAAGGGATGCTTAAATCTTCTATTACTCACTCACCCAGTGTCAAGCGCCTCATATGTGACTTGATCTTTTCTGAAAAGTATGATGCTTTTTCTTAAGATTGTCATGGAATGTCTGTATATTTTTAGCTGAGAACACATTTCACATTTTAAAATAATTTTCCCAAATAAAAATAAAAATTAAATAAAAATTAAAATTAAAATTAAAATTAAAATAATCTTCCTATTACACATATACCCAAATATTTTGACCCAAATTCATATCAAAGTTTCTATTTCTAACGGTCTGGTGAGACAAAATGGTAAACCTGAGGGGAGGAAGCTGTTAGAGATGGGTAAGCTGAGAACAGAAAGTCAGCATAGACTACATACTGGAGTGCCAAAAAAATCTGTGTATTACTTTTCAAAGTTGAATTGAATTATGATAGCAATGTGTAGCATAATGTTCGCTCAAAAGATGGCGTTAATCAGATGAATGCTGGTGTCACCGTGCAACTGGCAGGGCAGGCAAAGAAAATGGTGGAAGCACAGTTGTCTTTCGAGGAGCACAAAGAAATTTTGAAGTGGTTTTTGAAATGGTAACCACTTTGGTCACCTCTTGTAATTGCAGAAGTCAAACGTGACTTGTATCCATCTTTTGTTATCAGTTTTATTGAGTATCCTACAATCCTAATAGTTTTTTCCTTTCTTAAAATGTGTATACTTTTTTTTGGCACCCTCTGTACATGTATAAATATATGGTCTAGTGCTATAGACTTATGGTCAAGTGCGGTGACGGGGTGAGTGAAATCAGGAAAGACTCAGTATGAGTTATCCAGAAAGCTCCAGTTTATTGCACAGATACAATTGCTTATATAGCATTAGCTTT
>VXAV01011430.1:9556-51034 GCA_013399715.1 Alectura lathami
GCGGGGGTTTGTTTCCCTGGGCGGATGCTGGGAGTAGGGTGGGCGTAAGGGCTCCCGGGACGACGGGGAGCCCCCGAAGGCGCTGGGGCAGCTCACCGCTTGCGCTGCGGCTCGCTTGGCTGGAGGAAGGTGAGACAGATCGGGGAGGCGAACCGGTGGGCGCAGAGACAGGGGCGGGCAGGGCGAGAACCTCCTCCTCCCCTTCCCGGAGCAGGTGCTTTGTCCGCGCCCGCCGGAGAAGGCCGGTCTGGGAGGGAAGGGGCTGCGGTCCGCGTCCTCCCCCGGGCTGGCGGCGGGCGGCAGGTGCGCCGCGCTGGGCAGGGCNGATTCGGCCGGGCCGACTGGGCCTCGGCGGCCGCTGGGCGCGCGGGATCCCTTTGTGGGACTGGGGGCCGCCCACCCGCGGCCAGAGAGGGGCCGTGTTGCCAGGGGCTGGCGGCGGAGCCTGCTGGACTGGTGATGCTCTTAGGTCCTGGGGTTCTGTTACTCGGGGCGTAGGGACGGGGAGCTCCACAGCCGTGGTGGGGATACCCGGACTGAGCAGTCTCCGCTCTCTGACCGTATTCTGCCAGCGAGCGCGCTGGGGAAGGTCACGGGGGGCAGAACTTCATCTCAGTGCTGGAGCTCTGCTTTAATTGCTCCTTTGAAGCTCATGCGTTTGCGACAAAGGAGAAAGAGTTTGCAAAGCTGCTTAGGCTGTGTGAAGGTGTTGCTACAAAACATTTAATTTTCCAAATGTACGTGAGATTTCCATGGCAAAAAAAAAAATCTGCAGAATGAGCAAACCCGTTTAGAAACGAGGCTTCTTTTCTTTGAGTCCGAAAGGCTGCCTGCAATTGCCTAAGATATACAAATGGGCAAGAATGACTTGATGAAACAGTCTGCCTTGATATCACAGATGTTGTGTGACGTGTTTACAACTCAGGAAACTAAATTTTATAGTTCACCTCTGTGGAATGAACCATGGTCTGTCTAAAAGGAAAATTCACAGTTTGGCTATCTCACACTTAGCCTGGTTCATTTCAATTTGTGGAAATATGGAGTACACAGAACAAAAATCTTGATCTTTCTCTGTAGTATAATCTACTATGATACTGACTTTTATTTATTTATTTATTTATTTAATTCATCAGGCATTTTCTGTTTCTTAATTTCATCCAGCTGCATATACATACCTTGCAGGCTGAAGGACATTTTCAGTCTAAGGAGGGTGGGCTATTTAGCCACAGCAGTGTCATATGCTGGGGAAGCTTTGGGCTGTGATACTGCTGCAGATACATTGCCACTGCTGGTAGATTGTTGTGTATCATCATATGTAGTTCATGTCACCTTCTGACATTCAAATTTCATATAAGTGGATGACATTCATATTAAAGCTGTAACTTCATTCAGCACTTTATTCAGATTTCAACGTGATCTAGGGAGAGGTATCCCTGTGCATGGCAGGGGAAGTGGAACTAAATTATCCTTTAAAGCCTCTTCCAACCCAAACTGTTCTATGATTATATGATTCTGAGTCTCTATAATTTGAATATATTCAGAAGTGTTAGAAGTAGGTGAAACTCGGATTGAAATGGTTCAAACCTTTCTTCCTCTGATGAAAATTTGGTCCACTTCATCTAGACCTTGCAGTGCACTTTTTAGGTGGGATAGATCACTTCCTCTTTGAGCACATCAGCTGAACCTGTTGGTGCAGAATGTCAGCGCTGTATGAATTTTCTAAATACAGTAGTTTTATGTAAAACAGTTCATGGTGGAAAAAAACTTAGAAGGGTGGAGAGAAAAAGACAATTTCAAAAGGAGCACTTTGTACCATGTTCCCTGTTGTTTATCACAACAGGTAGGTCTCTTCAAGTGGGAACTTGTTTAGCGTTGCGCAGCTTCATCTTTGCTTGGTCCTGTGATACACTATTAATCTTGAATATGTTAAAATTTTACTTGTTATTACCATGGAAGTGAATTTTGGCATCTAGACTTCATTGCATGATCAAACTGGAGATATCTATGAATACTGAGGGGACATACCCTTTTTAAAGTGTCAATTCTTTTCTGTTTAAAAAAAATGGTTGAGTAACTACATACACACATGAAGGCTAACTGTAACTAAGACAACTTAATTTTTGTGTTTCGTTTCATGAGGTAGTTATAAGACCTTTTAAAGTTACTTCGGGCAGATTTACCAGAAATTTTACACTTATTCTCTGAATGTCTACAGTATAATAAGTACTGTATTTTCAACCAAAGTATATTCTACCTTGTCCAAAACAGATGAGCAGTTCCTCACAAGTCTCTGAGGAATGAAATACTGTTACAGCAAAAGATATTAGATTTGATGGGCTCAAGTATTTTGAGTTTGAGACAGCCTTTTTTGCTTTGTAGGTGTTTAATGTGGAGATGTCTGTATATTCTGAGCTGTATGAAATATTTATTACTTGTGGTTGGGAAGTTCATGAAGAAGTTGAATGTTCTGTAATTAATTACTTTATTGGAATGGAGTTAAAATTTTCATAGTAATGCTTCTTAGTTCCTATTCCCTTTTGCTGGTGTAATGTTTATCCTTCCATTGCTCCTGTAGGTCCTGAGGTTGGTGGCTTCAGTCTGGTGATGGTAGGAGTGTGTTGCTGTGAGTTGTCAGCATCTGAATTCCTTTGCCAGGAGGAATATGATGTCAATATTTATTTATTTTTATCCCTCACTCTAGAATCCACTTGGGGACCTTTTTATATGTTTGTTGACAAAGGTTTATACCTTGCTGTTTCTTCATTGGTCTAAAACTTAAAATTACATCCAAATTTACTACATATGGTGTGTTTTTACTTATGTTATATACTTGCTCTTTTTTAGCTTTTGTTATCCTTGAAAACTACTTTTGTCTAGCTCCAGTGCTGCATTTTTGAACAGACCCTTCTCGTTTTTTTGTGGTTCTGAGGTCTCCAATGCTAAGTCTGTGCCCCATCTCTTGTCATCCCGTGCCTGTATACTATTTTACTGTCCTATCTTTTGCCTCCACTTCTCAGGGCCTCTCCTGTCATACCAGGCCTGTATTTCTCTACGCTGCATCATTATGTTAGTCATAATTATCTCATGTAGCACAGACTAATTAGTTGTTACTATTATCTGTAAAATTATGACTGTATCATACAGCGATAAGCAAAAATAAATTAGCCAAAATTACCCGGTCAGAAGAAAAATTGCTGTTACAGTTAAACCAAGTCAAAGCAAACATGAAGGTTAGTCTGTGAAAGTTCTGATGAAGCAAGCCAGACGTGCTTCTGTCTCAGGCCCTTGCAAACTCAGTAGAAAGCCTGTGACCCGTTATTAGCAATGCCAATGCTGTGTTTCAGGGCTATAATCAGGGATTCAGTATGGAAGTAGAGCCTTCTTCGTTGAGTATTTTGGGTATTACTTCTTTGAGTATTTTGTGCATCAAAAGACAAGCTTGCATTTTAGTGAGGAAAAAAATGAAACTTCTGTATGTGTGAACTACCTGTTCATGGGCAGTTCCAGTTACTGATAGTTATATGACTACACACTGGTGCCTCTTAGAAACAGTTGGAAGGAAAGACCCTTTTCATGTCTGCTTATCCATATAACTTCATACGGGTAGATAATGACAGCTGCAACAAATATGTTTTCAGGTATGACTGAACTGCAACAAATTTATTTTGTGTTACCTAAGTTCTCTGCTAGTCAACCTCCCAGGATTCTCTGTTACGTCCTCATTCCATTAGTTAATTTGTCTGCTTTTACTCATGTCAGATGACTGGATGTGTTCTTCTGCATCAGTGAAAGACATAGCTGGTGGTAAGCATTGGGCTTTTGCTGCTAAATGTCACTGATTGTTCTGTAGACACTGCAATGCATCTTTGTTCAGTAATTGATCATTACTTGGATGTGAAAACACTAATTTTTTGCTATGCATTTGCTCCTGAAGGACAAAACCGCATAGCATCCATGGTTCCTTAACTGTATTTACTGTTTGTTTCTCCTATTGCTCTAGTACCTGGCTGAGAGGCAGTCATATAAAATCTGCCAGAGTGAGTATAGAATGGCTTTTTTCTGTCGCATCTGGACATTGTGACAAGGGTGGAATATGTTTGTATTGGTTATTGTATTGGCTTAATGCAGTAATAGAGACATCTAGCAGGATAACAAAAATTGACTTAGAACTGTTAAAGCACATAAGGTCTTGGCTGTAAGGTTAGGGACAAGGTGTGTATTATGACGTATTGTTTTGTTCAAGATGAACACTTGCCCACATTTTTTAATTGTTTATTTTACAGTGAAAGCTAAGCAAAACATAATGGTTATGCTTTGTACAAGATATACTCAAGCTTGAATGTGAAAGTTTTTACATTTAGTCTTTTCCTGCTGATCTTGTACTGGTTCATTTGGGACTTTGAAGAAGATGTGTCAGTCACAGGTTGAAGAAGCAGTGCAGAAGTGCCTAAGAAAATCTTTGAAGAAGACAAATAGAATAGCCCTTCAAAGTTCATTTCAGTTTTATTTTTTGTGGTCACTTGCTTGGGTCTCAACAAGTTGAAGAGCCAGAATCTGCAATTAAAGGCAATGTTTGTGTGGGATGCCTCTATGTGTGTTACCTTCGGCAGTGTTTGTAGGATCTCCAGCTCAAGACAGAATAGGCTGCATTCAGCCATGAGGCCAAATTGCTTAAAAGTTCATTCCTTATTTCCTGTTGAATGGAGAAATACAGTAGGCAAGGCAGGAGGAGAACTAGTAGCCCACAGTACCAGATAGAGTGTGCTGATGTAAATGGGCAAATGAGATGTCATTCAGGGTGTTGTCATACAAGTCACATAGACTCCGTGAGGATGGTGGGAAAGCAGTGATAAGCCTCATGAGTAATTACTGAGAAAAAGTAAGTTTATTATAAACCAACATTTTACTTTTTTAGGATGACAGGAAATAATTGCGTAGTAGCCATTAGGGTTAGATATGTCTTAGATATCTAAGTCATCTTAGGCAACTAATCCCAAAAGTGGCTGAGTGTTATATCAGACAAAAGACCTCTGCAACCTAAACTTTTCCTTAATGTTTTTGCCTTTTTTTTNTATGATCCTGGAATTCCAGCCTCTGTACTTTACCTCTACGTAGGTATAAATATAAATGAAGATATAAAGGGGTGTGTATATACATATATATATAAAGGTATAAATATATACCTTTATACTTGTCATTCTGAGTAATAGAACTGCAATACATAGAGCACAACAGATTTGTTTTTTTCATACCACATTAAACTGCTGCAGCACTCCACCGCAGCTGGACTGCTACAAGTATCCATACATAAAAGCAGCAAGGAGGAAATCTCTCTGGATAATCCAATACAGCCTACTGCTGATGTAGAAATTCAGTGCTGTCCCCATGCCCCGGCAAACTCTAAGGAGTTTTTAAGGGCAAGGATGGGATACTACTGACTGTTATTAGCAGCTCAGCAAAGACCACACTGCAATATTTGGTTATCTCCAGCCTTGATCCACATGAAGTCATCCTTTCTCTCCCAGATTGTGCTGAAGAGAGCTACAGCAAGTAACTGCATTCTTTGAATGTATTCTGCATTCCTTGAGTGTATTCTGTTGAGCGGTCACTAGCGGTCATAGCTCTTTTAGTATAATAAAACATGAAATTGTGCCTTTGATTACCTCAGACAGCTGCCAAGACAGGCAGTTTGACATAAAGAAATCATCTCCCTAAAAAGGACCACTAACTAAAGCTCTCAAAAGATGTTTGGTGGGTTACTTCTCCAGCACAAAGTCCCATGCTTATACCTATTTCTTAAACAAGAGGCTAGATAATGCTTGTAAAATATATTATTCGGTATGTGCTTCTGACATGGTAAAGATGGGAACCTGTTTCTGCCTTAGGAGCATGTGTCACCAGAAAGAGGAGGTCTAATTCATGAGCTGGCCAGAATTCTCCTTAATTGTTTCTTTTGAGCAGTGAGTAATATCTGGAAGAAAGCAAGTATCTTTTTCAGGTTAACAGATTCCTGCTGGGCCAGTTGCATGCAGAGCATCTAGACTTGTACAAGCTGATTAATTATGAAATCTGGTAGCAGAAATAGTGTTCTTCATAATCATTGTCCTTTGAAATAAGTGGATATGCTGAATAATAGCTCTGATTATTGTTATTTAATAGCATTTGTACAGGATGTTACAGTAAAACTAACTGTTTTTTCATCACATATACTTTCTATGTGAGAATTTCTTGGATGTGATCTGATTGCTAAAAAGCAGCTGACTAACAGTGTAGAAAAATACAGTATTTATTCTTAGACTTTTTTTTTTTTTTTCCCCAGCAGAAGGATAAATAGTTCCAATGCTATTGCTTTGCTGTAGCTGACAAAAGGCAATGAGCTGTATTCATGAATACTCCTTTCTGTTGGTTTCAGTACAATGCAGTATCTGTGCTAGCATCTAGATGACTGCTATAAACAGTAAAATGATAATAAGTGCTATGTCACCATGACCAATACTCTTGAACTATTTGTAATATTTATCCCCATAAGTAATCTGAAGGTTTGAGAGGGAATTGTGTGATGATAAAATGTTTAGACATATACATTTATAGATAATAAATGCATATGTATATTTCCTTATGAACATTTTTCTGGCATCTGTGCAGTGTCATGGCAATTGAAAACTAAACTGAGACGAAACATCAATAACAGAATTAATATAACTATGAATACAGTTTCGTTTGGAAAGCAGGCGACATAATATTTGCATACATTGTATTTCTAATTGTGTAGTTCATGCCAAGTAGACCTTTGCACATTTATGCTGATGGACTTTTCACAAATAACAAGGAATGTAGGACTAGTCCAGTTACTTGCCACAAGCGTGAGGCTGGCCAACATATTAGAACCCCAAACTGAAGAATTTCCATCTCAACAGCAGTCTTCTTTTTGTAGCGAAAACAAAAAACAAGAAGAACAAGCTTAGCTACTGAAAACTGCTGGCTTTTACTTTTTATCCCTTAATAATTGAAGGTTTCTCATCCAGCAAAGGGAATCAAAAAAGTCTGTAGGTAGTTAAAGGTCAGGAAACATTTAATAGATGAGGTAAGCCTCTTCAATTTGCTTTTAGTGGGTTGTATGCTGCTCAATTTGTAAAACTTGTAGAATATACGAGGAGAAGCTCATACTTCTGGAGATAGAAGACCATCTTTCCAGTCACTTTGAACAAGTAATTTATTTAAGTAAATAAATTGTAAATGCAACTGTACGGATACAGCCAGCTCTGACACAAAGTATCAGAGGTATCCCAAAGTGTCTCAATACCTGATGATCAGAACTCTTTTGGGTTTGATGCATTTTTCTTGTGATGAGTGGTAAAAAACAACAGAAATGGCTCAAACAGTGGGAATTTGAGTAGGATGGAATGTGAACTATGGACCAGATTTTTGCTTGAACTGTTTAGTGAGTGGGAAGTGTTAAAGGGAAAAAAATCCAGGCAAAGAGGTCAGGAAAATGCTTCCCCCCCCCCTCCCAACCCCTCTTAAATCTCAATGCTGTCTTCTATTCTAATTGTAAAAACACAGAATTGCTTTGGTGTTGCATCACAGGTTGGATAATGATTAAAGTAGGGCTTAGCGGGGCAGGGAGCAAAATCATAGTGAGGGAGACAGGGACTGTATCTTGATGTGAAATAATCAGTAAACAGGACTGATAAGTATTGACTTCTGTACTTGATTGTAACAGCCTTCTGGGGTGTGGTCTTAGAAAGTTAGTGTTCAATGACCTAGTATTCCTGAACTGTCACATTAAATGTATATTAATCTTCTCAATTTTCGTAAGTACTTTTATTATGTTTAGCAATTGAGATCTCAGATAAAGCATCTTCCTCTTAGAAAACCTTCTGTTATCAAGCAATTGTTTGATAAACCATTGTTATCAAATCCCAAAGAATCATAGAATCATACAACGGCTTGGGTTGGAAGGGACCTCAGAGACCATCTAGTTCCAACCCCCCTGCCGTGGACAGGACTGCCAGCCACCAGCTCACCAGATCAAACTGCCCAGGAACCCATCCAGCCTGGCCTTGGACACAGCCAGGGATGGGGCAGCCACAGCTTCGCTGGGCAGCCTGTTCCAGCGCCTCACCACTCTCTCAGGGAAGAATTTCCTCCTGATGTCCAACCTAAACCTCCCCTCTTTCAGTTTTAGCCCATTCCCCCTTGTCCTACCATTATCCACCCGTGCAAAAAGTCGGTCCCCCTCCTGCCTGTAAGCTCCTTTCAAGTATTGGAAGGCTGCAGTCAGGTCTCCCCGGAGCCTTCTCTTTTCTAAGCTGAACAGTCCCAACTCCCTCAACCTTTCCTCCCAGGAGAGGTGCTCCAGCCCTCTGATCATTTTGGTGGCCCTCCTCTGGACCCGTTCCAACAGCTCCACATCCCCTCTGTACTGGGGGCCCCAGGCCTGGACACAGCACTCCAGGTGAGGCCTTCCAAGGGCAGAGTAGAGGGGGACGATCACCTCCCTCTCCCTGCTGGCCACCCCTCTCTTGATGCAGCCCAGGATACCATTGGCCTTCCTGGCTGCAAGAGCGCACTGCCGGCTCATGGCCAGCTTTTTGTGCATCACAACGCCCAAGTCCTTCTCCGCAGGGCTGCTCTCAAGGAGTTCTTCTTCCAGACTGTACACACACCTGGGATTGCCCTGACCCAAGTGCAACACCTTGCACTTGGCCGTGTTGAACCTCATCAGGTTCATGTGAGCCCACTTTTCCAGCCTGTCCAGGTCCCTCTGGATGGCATCCCTTCCTTCAGGAGTATCAACTGCACCACTCAGCTTGGTGTCATCAGCAAACTTGCTGAGGGTGCACTGAATCCCACTGTCCCAGGTAATTGATAAAGATGTTGAAGAGCACTGGTCCCAAGACGGACCCCTGGAGAACGCCGCTCATGACCGGCCTCCACCTGGACATAGAGCTGTTGACCACAACCCTCTGGAGGTGACCAAACTACCAATTCTTTATCCAACAAACAGTCCACCCTTCAAATCCAGTGCTCTTAAAGGATTTTCTTGGAGGAAATCAAGTCTTCATTATTTCTCCTTTTAAAGAAAGTGAAGTTCACATGAAAGCATACTTCACTTTAAGGTAAAGCCAAGTTCACGCAGGTAATGCTAAGGAGGTGCCATATTGGCCAGTGCTGGTGCCAAGTGGTAGCTGCCTACAGGGTCCTTCATTACAGTGAGCCAGCTCAGATTATCCTGCAACCAAAGGCATGTGCAGCACAGCACAGCCCTACTACTTCTCTCCGGTCAGCTATTACATGGATTACTGTTCTTCCAGCTAGGATCACTATAGCTGCAAAGACTAAATAATATATATTAAAAAAATATATATATATATACTCAAGTATTTACATAATTCCTGTAGTTTTATAACCAGCACTTAAAAGGAAAATGATGGACAGAACTTAGGGATCAAAAACTTACAGTCATCCACTTAATAAGAACAACGGAAGCAGCTGTAACAAACATACACTCTGCAACTGAGACAGTGTACCACTATTTGAGTGCCAACTAAGGAGTTAGAAATTCAGTCTTTAGCCTCTTTAAAGCATCAGGTGTTTAGCTGTCTGGAATTACCATAGCTCTAAACTTTTAATAATGAGCTACCGACATGTATCACCAGAGCATTTGGGCTTTGAAAGTGTGTAGTCTTCCCATGACTATGGATGTGTGAGTATCCAAGTAAATGTGTCCTGAGTGCACTTGGTAGATGTATAAGTGGGAAAGACAAGAGTAGAATTCTTCATTGCATGAGTGACAGTTACTTGCCACAAAAACTCATCTTCTATAGACTTCAGTGTAGCAAAGCATGTTAGCAGCATATTCATGGCTGAATATTAGGTGTAATATGCTTTGCAGCATTTGACAAGTATCAAAGACAGGCTGTCCCTGAGTAACTCTCTTTGGTATTTATGTACTAACAACTGATGCCATGGCATGGCAGAGAAAACTGTAAATAACCTTGGTTTTGACGTGCACCACTTTGTTATTGTTATGTCACAATAAAAACTGTATTTACTGTTGATTTCTCGATAACACTTGTGAATGCCAGATATCCCTAACAGAAAAAAGCATCAGTGTGTATTCAACAACAAAAAATTAATGCTAAAATGTCAGTTTTCAGGATTTACTTCACTTCTAATTCTCAGGATATCGCAGTTTTCACAGGTTATCACAACTTTGTCCCAGTAGTCTTTTACAAAAACAAGAACTCCAGTTTCCAGTTACAGTCTGTTCAATTAGTACTGTTTGCCAGTGTGAGATACCTATTTATAGGAATACGTTGGAGGTTAAACTAGTGGTGAGCTTTTAGGCATCCGAACCTAATATTAAGCACTTTAAGCTGACAAAATATTACCAGAAGTTCCAGTCGGCAAATTCTTATGTCCATTATGATTTTATTGCTTACAACTTTCATCAGATGTAAGGGATATCTGCAGTGCATAAAGCTGAGGCTGGGACTGTAAAACACTCTTCTCTGGGACATTTTGTAAGAAGGCGAGGCATGTTTCACTATGGGGGTTGAGAAGGAATTTTCTGGTCTTTCAGTGGAGGAAAACAAATCCTTATTTTTATGGCTTCCATCTCATGATTTTGCAGCTCTCATAAGAAACTTTCTAAATGTTGCTGAGATTAGTATCAATACTCTCAGAGTCTTCCCAAATCTTATCTTACCTCCTATCTTGTAAAGCTTTGATTTGTCCTTCACAGAATCATAGAATGACTTGGTTTGGAAGGGACCTTAAAGATCATCTAGTTCCAGCCCCTGCCATGGGCTGGTTTCCCTCCACCAGCTCAGGCTACCCAGGGCCCCATCCAGCCTGACCTTGAGCACCTCCAGTGATCGGGCACCCACAGCTTCTGTGGGCAGCCTGTGCCAAGTATTCCCCCTTGTCCTATCGCTGTCAGACCATGTAAAAAATCCATCTCTCTCCAGTTTATAAGCCCCCTTTAAGTACTGGTAAGCCACAATGAGGTCTCCCTTGAGCCATCTTTTCTCTGAACTTACACAAGTTTATGTTTAGATGTGGCACTTAGGGACATGGTCTAGTCCAACCGTCAGCTCTACTCCACTGTGCTCACTAAACCATGTCCCTAAGTGCCATATCCACACATTTCTTAAATACCTTCAGGGATGGCGACTGCACCACTTCCCTGGGCAGCCCATTCCAATCCCTAACCACCCCTCCCTTCTGTGAAGAAATTCTTCCTGGTGGAATGGTCCAATCTAAACCTCCTCTAGCACAACCTGAGGCCGGTTTCCTCATGTCTTATCGCTTACCTGAGAAAAGAGACCAACAGCCACCTCACTACCACCTCCTTTTGGGCAGAGAGTGATGAGGTCTCCCATTAGCCTTCAGAGGGTGGAATGTGAGCCTGCTTGGCGTGCTTGTAAAGTAACTCGGCAACCTGCTTCTGGAGGCACAGGTTGTTTGTAGAAAGACTTTCATCAAAATGCATAGCACTCTGTATAGAGGATTGGGGCTACGTTTCTCCAGAGTATGACTGTAAGCACCATAAACTGGTGCTCCAGAAGACTAATTAAGATGAAGTTTTCCGAACATTATCCTCTTACATTGAAAATCATTCAACTACTTTTCAGATCATTATTCAAATCATAATTATTATTTGTTGTAGCACCTTATAATTAGTTGTGTGGAGGCATTGTTTTCTGCATCAGTGTAACTCTCTCATTAACTGTGTATGTTGGAAAAGCTGAGAAATTCCTTTTAGGAAAGAAAACCTTTAACTAATGTTGGATTACTTTAAGAACTAGTAGTCTTACTACCTAGGAACGGAGCACGGCTCAGTGGATGAAGAGCAACTTGGCATAACATGTTGTGCATTTAGGGTTCTACAGAGACAGAAACATCAGTAGTCATAATTGTCTTCTTTTTTCTAAGAACACATTTGACTTTGTTTAACCTCAGGATTTTGATTCCAGAGGAATTTTTATAAAGAAAAAATAGAGACTATAGTGGAAGGCTGTTCTTTATTAATAAGTAGAAAAAAATTTAGAACAAAGGGTCACCTCTGACTATTTCTGACCAACTGCAAGTGATTTATTTGCTCAAATAAATTCTTAAATTAAATCTATCTGTGTTATAATTTTGTGAATTCCTTCACTGTTCCAGATACATAGAGCCATTGCTAGCACTGGTAAGATGGCAGAGCACGTCCTACAGTAAATGGCAGTAGTCTCAAAGATGAAGGCAAAGTCAATGAAAACTTATTTCTTCATTAAAATACTGGATCTAATTAACATAATCTTACAAACTCCATTTGTAGCCTTGTATCTAATGGTTCAAAACCAGCCATGGGTGCTGCTGCTCCATTCATTCTACCAGACTGTACTTACTGTACTTAGACTACGTTCAGAAAGGCAGGCATTCATAATCTTATGCACAGTGTTACACAGACAAATGTTAACCTCTGTTAAAGCAACAATAGCCGTCAGACACCAAATCTCTATTTGAATAGTTTTCTTTATGTAATTATTTGTTTTTAAAAAAAATAGTGCTATAAGGCGTGTATATCTATATAAAGAAGAGCATGTGAATAAGCACAAGGCTTTTTAATCTTATCAGTGAGTCACTCATTTTCTGGACAAATCTGGTTTTTGCATAATAAGTCTGAAGCACAACCAGATACTTTTTATTCAAATATCATACCAGATACCAGTAACCAAATGCAAAACTTGGTTGTGCAATTGGTCAGCTAGATTTTCATATGAAACTGTGTATACGTGGCATTTTCTAGCTTTTGGAAATGCCTTAAACTATGAACATACTTGTGATATGTTGAGTTGCCCAGACTAATGTGGTGTAGTTTACCAGATGTTGCTCTGCATACAAGATCTATTGGTATTTCAGCAATGTTTGGATAAAACAACCCTTCAGATTATTTAGGAGGGATATTCTTGTAAGAGCAAATGTTTTATTAATATTAATTTAAAGGTGGTTAAATTTATGTTATGCTGTTCTTTCGGAAAGATTATACTGTTCTTTGGGAAAGATTAATTGGTCACTCTTTACACAACTGTCCTGCAGTCAGGGTGCAGGGAGCCTTGGGCAGCTGGGCATCGAGCCCTGTGACTCAACCAGCAGGGCATGTGCCGCCTGGGTCAACCCATCCCACAGCACCCTTGCGAGAACATGGGTCTGTCCTGGGGACCACGAGCCCTGGAGGTCAGTAGGTCTGCAGTGAGGAAGCAGGGCTATGTCGGGACCAGGTCTGGTGAGTTGAGGTTAGACAGCACTGTGATCTCTGGGCAGGCCTGTGGTGATAGAAGGTCTAGGGTCAGCCAGGGTGCTGGGCACAGTCATGCCCGTGATACAGCGGGAGCTCCTGTGGGAAGCGAATCAGCCCTGGCTGAGGCTTCCCTGCGGTGCTGTCCTGGAGCCTCTCTCCAGACTCACCAAGAGAGGGACAACCCTCAGAAGTGCCACAAGGCCAGGCTGCCAGACCTGGCACAGAGGTGGGAGCTCACAGGGCGAAGGCACTGCTTCCAGTCACGCGTGGTCCACAGAGCTGTACTTAAGGCACATACCCGTATTAGGGTGGAAAATGTCATACTCTGTTTCCAGTTTTTCAGTCGCTCTTTTTTTTTTTTTTTTTAAATTCTTTTAGTTCCTAAATGTCTGGGGAAAGAAGTACAGAAAAAATACTGTCATAGCTTGCCATTATAGATAATTAATACAGTAACTGCATCCCAAGACTTGTTAAGGATACTGAGTAAAATTAATTCCCTCACCCTCAGCTATGCAGAGAGGCTTTTTGGATGCTTTTCTGATATATATATATATATTTCCCTTGTAAGCAGCTAATCGTAGGTGGGTGCAGTTTCTAGGCTTCATTCTCACAGAATGAAGGGCTGAGACTGGAGTTTCCAAAATCCATGTATTACTAGAGACATGTTTTCCAGATACTTTATGTTGCTTTGTAAGAATGCAGTTTATAGATTTGTGACCCTTTTTCCCCTGGAATAAAGGACTGGAATATTTGTGTATTCTATTGAAGAACGAAGGTTGAGATGCAGTAGTTTGTTGAATAAAGGTTGTCTGACTTGTGATTTGTAGAAATAATTGTAATTCCTTAATGTTATTCAAAGAAGCTGAACTTTGTGTGTATACTTCTGTCAGTGGATTACACCAAGGGATACCCTCATGTCATTTCTCTGGTTTTGAACTGACCAACACTACAAAGTTCTTATTCTAATATTTTTATTCAAATAGAAGGGTAGAAACGTATTTCTGATGTTACTTCCAATACTCCAATTACTTCTAGAAGAAATTCTGACTTTGCTAAGTATGTTATAGCTTGAAGGTACTCTTTATATTATAACAGTGGCTTTCTAGTCAATACTTGTTAGTTTAAAAATAATTATAAACAATCAGCCAATTTTAAATGACTATTCGATCTGAGTTCTTAAGGAATGTCTGTGAAAATCTCTCCATCTCAGAAAGTTAACAGAAAATTATAGTCGTTGTCAAAGGTCAAAATCCACTAGAGTGCTAAGTATTAAGTGGATTAAATTTTATTAGTCCTAAAAATGTATTGTGAAGGAGCATGACAAGTCTAATTTCCCCTTAACAATAAATTACATCTTGCTCTAGAGATGACGGTTATCTTGGAGTCCTGACTGTAAATGTGAACTCACCAGTGACTGAAAATGCTCAACACACATATTCTCAGAGGGCTGCTGAAATGAAAGAGTAGTACGTATGTTTGTGCAAGGACAGGAGTGGGGTCACCAAGACATAACGAGAAAAAAATGGAGAGAAAAAAATGAGGTTAGCTGGCTTGAAAATTTGGATGTCTGAAATCTTGCTTTCAAGACACAAGCTGCATTTTAAAATCTAAAAGGATAGAACCTTAACATTGTTTTTGCCTTCTGAAAACTGGATAGGTAATCATTACTGAGAAATTAAACAATAGTTATATTTTTAATAATGTGACAATATGAGACGGAAGTGATAGCTATGTTCATTGGGTGTTGGCACTTTAACAACAAGTTACACCAGGATTTTTTCTAATTTTCACAGAGAATGTTAGCTCACCAGACAGATACAGCTGGCCAAAAACAGGCAAGTGTTGGCTATTCTTAGTTTAAATCAGTAGCTATTAGAAATGACTGGGTATACAGAGGACAGATCTTCAAAACTGTGCTTTGCTGTGTAGCCTCTGATTACTGCAATTTCAAGATGGCTTTTGTGAATTAGACACTGGTTAACTGAGGAGGTTGTGGCTGTAACTGTCCAGATGCAAAGTTATGAAGTGCATTTATATAGACGAAATAGTGGCAAATAGATTATGTGAGTCCAGAATAATCTAGGTTTTGTTTCCTCCACCTGACATTTTTCTACCTGAGAAATATACATAATTGTACTTCCTTTTCCAGTAGAAACAGTACAGTGGTGTAATTATTAATAGTAAATACTGTTCTATATCCTCCTTCTGAGGTTATGAAGGTTGTTTTCATGTAATTGAAGTGTTATTTTAAAGATACCAGCTGAGACTTTTTCTGTGTATGGTATCCACATGCAGCATTTTGCAATGTAAGATAAACTAGGAAAGGTTATAGTGATATGTAATGGTATAATGCATTTGGGGCTAGAGACTCAAGCAGAAGAAAAAATCATTGGTTAGTGTCTGTTCTCCCAGATCAACTGGAATAAAGTAGGCTAGAAGCAGAAACCTCTGGTGTTTTCTGAACCTAGGTAGAAGGCATCTGATTCTTATTTCAAAACATCATTTTTTCTAGTTAAAGCATCGTCAAAGACTTAACTGAAGTATGAGAGTGTGTTTCAAGACCATTCCTAGCTTACGTAATAGGTAAACATGTTGGGAAAGAGAGATATTTAACAAATCAATAACATAAAGCGTATTGGTATGATACCAGCTTGCTTTTTTCTAGAGTTAAACCAATTTTCTGGGCCCAGTCTCACTTGGACAAAATGTCTTATAGAATTCATAATAGTTCGGGTTGGAAGGGACATCTATAGATTGTCTGGTCTAACTTCACTGCTTGAAGCAGTATCGATAGAACAGGTTACACAGGACTGTCCACAGTAGCTTTCTCTGAGGACAGAGACTCCACAGCTTCTATAAGCAACCTGTTCCAATGTTCAGTCACCCTCACAATGAAAAGGTTTTTCTTACGTCCTTGCTTGTGTTTATGGTCTCTCATCAAGCATATTGATACCCTCTGAGCCTTTCCTTTCCAAGGCCAAACGAGTTCTCTCAGTTCTTGCAGCTGCTCAGCCCCATTTTGTGATTTAGTTAAATTTTCACTTCAGTGAGAACTTGTTTCAAGTACAGATTGTGAAGTTAGATCTGAGGAGATCATGGAATGTGTTGAAGTACTCTTCCAACACACTTCACTCCATTTTGGTAGCATATTGATAGCTGCGTCTTTGCTCAGAAGTTCCATGGAACTTGTAGCTGCATTAGGTCCAGGTCAGGAATGAGGAATGGAAGCTGGAAGGCAAAAGAACAGACAAAATATAATCTCAAAGCGCATTGAAAGGGAAGTCGTAATTAAGCTCTGTAGGTGATCCAAACTGCTTGCGAACATGCTTGATGTTTAGAGATGCATTGCAAAACCTCCACCAGCTGTCAATGCTCTTGATGGCCTGGCAGAGTTACAGTGACCAGTTAAGTTATAGTACATTAGCTGCCTAAATTTTCAGACCTTTCTGTGCGTGATAACTGGCGTGTTTCAAAATCTGCCTAGTATCATAGAACCATAGAATCATGAAATGGTTTGGGTTGGAAGGGACCCTGAAGATCATCCAGTTCCACCCCCCCTGCCATGGGCAGGGACCCCTCCCACCACCCCAGGCTGCTCAGAGCCCCGTCCAGCCTGGCCTTGAGCACTGCCAGGGAGGGGGCAGCCACAGCCTCTCTGGGCAGCCTGCTCCAGTGTCGCACCACCCTCACAGGAAAGAATTTCTCCCTAATATCCAGCCTAAACCTCCACTCTTCCAGTTCCTGGCCATTACCCCTTGTCCTGTTGCTCCATGCCCTTCTGAAGAGTGCCCCCCAGCTCTCCTGCAGGCCCCCTTCAGGTCCTGAAAGGCCGCTATCAGCTCCCCCCGGAGCCTTCTCTTCTCCAGACTGAACTACCCCAACTCTCTCAGCCTGTCCCCACAGGGGAGGTGCTCCAGCCCTCTGATCAACTTCGTGGCCTTCCTCTGGGCCCCCTCCAACAGGTCGATGTCCTTCTTGTGTTGGGGGCCCCAGAACTGGACACAGCACTCCAGGTGGGGTCTCATGAGAGCAGAGTTGGAGGGGTAGAATCCCCTCCCTCGCCCTGCTGGTCACGCTTCTTTTGATGCAGCCCAGGATGTGGTTGGCCTTCTGGGCTGCAAGCACACATTGTTGGCTCATGCTGAGTTTCTCATCAACCGACACCCCCAAATCCTTCTCTTCAGAGCTGCAGGTGTCCCGTGGCATCATGCATAACAGAAGAATGTGAGGTATGGAACTTTGAAATGTGACCGCATAATGCTTAGAAGATTTTGATATTCTGTGTAATCGTAAGTGAACATGGACAACATTAATTGTACCGGTGCCACCTCGAGGAAAATGTTGCCATATTCTTGAATGAACTGATAGTCCATGATACATACACTGGGTGTATGATGTTGTCATTTACTATGTCTTGTGGCTATGTCGTGGAGAATATCATGCACCTGGCTATATATGACTCATTAGGAC
Organism: Alectura lathami; assembly: GCA_013399715.1. Taxonomy (NCBI): domain Eukaryota; kingdom Metazoa; phylum Chordata; class Aves; order Galliformes; family Megapodiidae; genus Alectura; species Alectura lathami. Next base: position 27,318 of record VXAV01011430.1, read on the forward strand.
AATTCTATAACACTGTTTAAAGTTTTGGATTCTTAAAGCCTGAATTCGTGCTTGATTTTGTTGCTACACTGAAAAAAGCATCCCCATTCTCCACTGGACTGTCACTGACCTCAGGATTCCCAGGCAATTCTCTCCATGGTTATGTACATGTGTAGTGCTTAGGGCTTGGAGTGCTTGGGAGTCAAAGGAGTCTGTATGATGGGAAAATCTGGCATAGTAGTTTGACTCTCTTAGAACCTCCTTAAACCATTGTCTTTCACTCTGTTTTTTGTTGTTGTCGTTTGCTTGGTTGGTTGGTTTTTTTCTCTCTTCTTTCATCATGACCTTCACTAAGATTTATGGAGGTGATAGTTGGTTTTGAGCAGTGCTGAACGCTCTCAGCTCCAATGTAGTCAATCATAGTCATTTTTGAAACTTTGGATCTGGATGGAGAAATGTGACTTCTGTTGCCTGCTTATGACGGTTTGCATCCCAGCAACAGTATAAAGAAAAGGACACTTACATGATGAGGTGGCCTATTTGTCTCCCCATCTGCTGCCTCTTCACCTCTCATTTTTTTGTGAGTGGTGAACTGGTATCAGCAAGATTTAACCAAGCACTATTGGATTCAGGTGTTGTTTGGGTTTCAACACTTTGCCTAGTTAATGAGTGCACCCTGTATGACCATTGCCTCCCTAGTTAGTCTCCTGAACGCTCGGAGCGGTGGCTATCCATGGACAAATAAGCTGGACGTAGTGATCAGGCATTGATAAAAATGTAATTCCAAAATTCAATAAAAACAGGATGTAGTGGAAGGCTGATGGACAGCTGTAGGAGGAAAGGAGCATGGGGACATGGAAATGAAGTGCAAGAACTGTGGGAGTGGTTAGAGAGCATAGGAGACATAGCATTTTGACTAGTTGTGTTTGTTTGCTGCTGAGAATTCCAGAGAGAGAATGAATTTATGCTATGCAGTAGCAGGTATATACACACTGTGAAGAGTCATTGGCTTAGTTGTAGTTTATTGGAGAATGTGATGCATTGTACATTAATAAAAATTTACCTGTTCCAGCTGCTGTAGCTCCTATCTGCACTTCTGGTTTTGCAAGTTCAAAAACCCATTGCTTTGGTTAGAAATCTGGATGAGTCACTATTGTCATACGATGGAGGGAATGTTTTTTCATTACTGTTAGTAACTTTCCTCTTGCATTACTACTGCCAGTTCAAGCCAAGACACCAGTCAGATCTTTTTGAAGCTTTGTATTCTGAGAATTTGTAGTAGTAAGAATAATAAGAGTACTTTTGGCATTTGACAGAGAAGCCTAAATTCTGTGTAATGGCATAATAAGAAACCTTGGTTAAAACACTAAAAGAAAGGGGAAATATTTTTCTTCTTGTTAGAAGGAAGTAACTTACTGGTTTGGCTAAATATTAAGTATTGGAGAAGAGGCAGGATTCTTGGATGATCCACTGTGAGCTACCCAATCATACGGGTAATTGTGTTTTCTGACACATCTACTGTATGTAGTGCCTTTCCTTTCCCTTAGAAGAGAATGTCTTCCAGCCCATTGTTCTGCAGCGTGGGGCTGTGAAGTTAGAGCTCTTGCATGCTGAGTGAGAGCAGTGTATTTGTACGGTGGGAGACAGGCACCATCATCTCTTTTGGCATCTGCATACTTTGGGAAAGAATGCCTTGTCTGCTTGTTTGGTTTTGGTAGAAACTCCAGGGGAAAAATCAGAGCTGTGAATTTTGCCCAGAATTGCGTTCCCAAGTACCTGTAGAGGACTGAGTTGAAGATGCACTTATTTGGTATTTTTTTAGTGACTAGTTAATCACCCCCTGCTTCAGTTTGCTGGATGCAAACTGAGTCCTGTTTTCATAGACCCCTGTTTCACTGTTGTTAGATGGCCTAAGTGACATAGAGATGTTGATTCCACTGCTGGAGCAGAATCTCTTTTTAGCCCTGGATTTAATCACCTAATGTTGCCATTTCTTGTGATTTTATTCTCCCACCAGTAACTTCTGCTTGTACCATTTTGTTCAACCTACATGAATGTTTCATATGCAAAGGCAAATTTTTGACTTGTTTTCAGATTCTTACTTTATTCATTTAGAATACTGAAGCTACCAGAGTTCATATGCATCTGTGGGTATATGAAGAAGAAACAAGCAAGAGGGTTTCTCCTGCTGTGCAGGGTCTCCAACAAACAAGACGGAGGTGTAATCTAGCCTACTGTTTATAATAGGATCAAGACACTAAAACTCTAGTACATTTAATGCAGTGATATTTCTAACTCACAATTCAATGTGTGGCATCCGTTCACTAAGACTTCTACACTGAATGCTCGTCTTTTAAAAGATGAACACACTGGTTTGTTCTTGTGGAAAAAATGTGTCTGCATAAATGGCAAATAGGAAATAAAGAAAACAAAACCAAGCACCCGAAGTCAGAAAGGTTTGCCACCTTTGGAATTAAGAAGTGTAATTCAAGATGAGTTGCTTTGTATTCATCCGCTCGCTACCTTTTCTGGCTGAAGGAGCAACAAACTGGAAAAATCATGCTATCATGATAAAAATACTTCAAAAGCAAGTACCATTCAGTATGATTTATTACACAAGAGAGGAATTACACGTGTGCTTTTGTTATAGTTGAAATGTAGGTTTATATCGATGTATGATCACGTAACAAGCAAGTTATACCTGAAACTTTCAAAGAGGAAAAAAAAAGTGCTTTATTGGAAGAACTGCTTTTATCAACTTTTTGGCTTAAATAGACTGCTTCTGCACATTTGTGTCCTACAGTAATAGTGTATTACGTTGGTAAAATAATTGGGCAGTTTTGATGTAAGGAATATTACATGTGACTTACAGTGTAGCCCAAGATTGCCTACAAAACACCTTTAACTAAAATTAAAGTGTCTCCTGCTGAACTGTGGTAATGTCAAACATTTATTTGGGTTCTTTGACATATTACACTGTAAGACTTGCAGAAATTAGGCTTTCAGATGTGGCCAGATAGTTTCTGCTTCTGGAAGGGATATATTGTTCAAGAACTTGTGCTATTTTGTTTTTTTCCTACTCCTACCCAGAATAGGACAGAAGGATCAAAATGTTCACCTTTCCTTTGTTTTAGAGAAACATCAACTGAGATGAATCTCATGCAACCCTAATAAACCCTGAGCATTTATTAGCAGCTGAATTTGTGCACTTCTGGCTTTTAGCATTGTATCAGCAGATTGTGTACACTTACCCTAGAGGAGATATCACTACATCTGAGAGGTATTATGGGAGTACATTTAGTTACTTGGACATACCTATATACTCCAGAAGAGGGAGGCAGCATACACATGTACAACCCCAACAGCTTTCTGTAGAATAGTAGAACCATAGTCAATTGCTTTTTGTTTGTTTGTTTTTGCATTTGCCTAAGCACAACAGAGAAGCAGGAAGTCTAGCTTTGGGAGTTAGTTGATTGTAAGAGTACAGTCAATGGCTAATGTTTTAGAAAAGACCAGTTACATCCTAGTCATATTCTATTAGTGATACGGGTTATGCTAAATATCTTAATCAATAAACATTAGAACATTTCTGCAATAGCAAAATGAATTGTGTTTATATCACATGCATCACTTGTGAGCTATAATATTAAATCATTAGTTTTTTTCACTGTGTAGCACAGGATTGACTTAAAAACCTCAGTATTCCAGCATGTAGTTTTTTTTTTTTTTTTTTTTTTTTTNATATGTCTAAGTACAGAATTCTACAGTAGGTGTTATATTCCACAGGAAATGCAAATTTCATACTGGTCAGGATCAACACAAAGGAATTCTGTTTGCTTCTAGCTAACAGGAGAGGTGACTGGCTTGTTAAGAAAAAAAACGGCTTCAGGCTTTTGGTTTCACATAGTAAATTCAATGCCTTGTACTTCCTTTTAGTATATAGGCATTACAGTATTTAAAGCAACAATGCTAAGACTTTCTAGCTCTAACTCATCTGTGTTGCACTGATCTGCTATGCAGAAATCTGAAATGTATCTTTTATTAAGAAAAGAATTTAGTGAATGATGGCAACTTCTACAGATAAATGTACTTGACAAGAATGAAAATTTATATTCAGCAGACAGTTTATATTTTAGACTGAGACCTGGCAGAGTAAATCTTGTTTTGCCTCTTCGTATAACTTGTACTATGGCTGAGGTAGTCGTGTATAGAAGAAGAAAGGTCTGGCCATCTGTGAAATGTAAAGACTGTTTTCTGTCACAGGAGCACAGGCTACAAAACCACAATATTTACTAATGGAATAATACCTTATACTGGGTTAGCAAATCATCAGTGCATTGCACAGAAAGCTTAGCATGGTGCTTGCGCAATAGCAAACAGACATTTCATTCCATGTCAAGTTACAGATGCTGAATTCTGTCTGAGGGCTACCAGTGTAATGCTTTGTAAACACTGGATTAAAACATGCAGTGAAATTATAGCTGTCTAACTAAATTGTTATACTGCAGTAATGTGCAATTTTTACTTTGTAGGAATTGCCCCAGGAAAGTGGGTTCGTTTTACCATGTTTAGTTGGATGTATTACACACAAAAGCTAGTTTGCTAGTTCATTAACTCCACAGAACAGTTTTGTAAACAATGCCAAAGACTTTGTGTGGCTTCTCTGTGTTTTTGTATCTCTCTTTTAAAACATATATAAATAATGAAAGTTTTCCCACTGTTGGTATTTATATCTCCCTAGGTACTTAACTGACAAATAATTCGTACTCCACATTATATTCAAAATATCTGATTCTTTACTGTATGTAGACTACAATAATTCAGTTGGGAGGGACCTTCGAAGTCCAATGGCCTGACCACGTCAGGGCTAACCAAGAGTTAGAGCATGTTACTGAGGGCATGATCCCAAATGGCACGCTGACGGCCACGGGGCATCACCCACCTCGCCACGAAGCCTGTTCCAGCGTCTGGCCACCCTCACGGGAAAGAAATGTTTCCTGATATCCAGACCGAGCCCCCCCCGGTGCATCTTGGTGCCATTCCTGCGCGTCCTGCGCTGGCTGCAGTGGGGAAGAGATCGACACCTCCCTCTCCACTTCCCCTCCTCAGGACATGGCAGAGAGCAATGAGGTCGCCTCTTGGCCTCCTTTGCCGCAGACTGGACGACCCAGCTGTCCTCAGCCTCTCCTCACAGGCCATGCCTCCCAGCCCCATCACCGGCTTTATTGCCCTCCTCTGGCCGTTTTCAATGACCTTAACGTCCTGTTGTGCTGGGGAGAACATAACCACACACAGTACTCAAGGTGAGGCCACTCCAACACTAAGTATGGCGAGACTTTTGACTTCGGCTGCCAGGGCACACTGCTGGCGCATGCTGAGCTTGCTGTTAACCAGTTTTGTTGACAACCAGTGTATTGGTGGAAGAGGTGGCTGCAAAATGTCCTAATGCTAATTGAATTAGGCTGAGGTAGAATTAGTTTCTAAGAATTTTCTGAAGTTTCATCTGTGAAAAAGAAATCTTTTGATGTTATAAGATAAACTAGCTTAGTTAGGAAAAGATTATAGCTGCAGTCTGTGCACAGGGCATAATGTCTACCCGTAAAGGCAAAAATACAGGAGGAACACCTAATCATTCTCGCTCTTTATTTGCATTTACTTTGGTATTACTGCTGGTAGTATACTCCTCAAATTGATAGAAATAGAAAACTTGTTAAGTCTGTTGATAGCTGAAATTGGCATTCACTATAGAAATGCTTGCGGTCAAATCATTGGGCTATGGCTATCTGACAGTCAAATGTTCCAGCAGCCATAAAAAAAACAAACAAACAAAAAAAAACAACTCATGAAATTTCAGCTGTTACAAAAAGTCAAAATCTGGAAAGTTATTTGTCAATATCTGAACATAATGTCTTTATAGCTGTATGTTTTTGTGTACTGTACATATTTTTATAACAGAGGGTCACATGTTAACAGTTCCCTCTGCAAAGAAGAGTTTTGTTCCCATAGGAATCTCTATTCGTTTGTTTGCTTTTCAGTACTTGCCCTTTCTTAAGAATTTTTTCACCATGTTGGCTTTTGTGTTCCTTGTTTCATGTTTGTGTCAGAAAGCTATTAAGTAACATTATAATTTAAAAAAATACATTTTTTGTCTGGTAAGCCTCTCTTTTCTACCTTATCTAATTTTCACGGTTGTATTGATTGCTGTAAGATTATTTTAGAAATGGTATTCCAGTGCAGACATTTCCCTTTGCGTTGTAGGTTAGTAAGAGCTGCTAAGAGTCAAGCCATCAGACTGGCTTGAAGTAGGCGGGCAAGGGATTGAATCATATCTTTGTCCTAACAGAAAGACCGCCTCCTTTGTGAATTTCCATTCTGACTTGAGAATTCTGTGACACTCAGCTTTGCTTTAAATCAAATTTAAATAGTATTTTTGTGTATTTGTGCTTGCTGGGGGAAGTGTGCCACCAACACAGGAGTCCACAGTTAATACGTCATACAGACAGCCTGCTAATGTGATCAGTAACATGAATGAGGGTGAAGAAGACTACTACGGAAAACATGGTAATTTACCTGCTTTCTTAAATAACAGCCATAAGGACCTGACCTAAATACCATTTAATTCAGCTGAGTTATATAAACTGACTTAAATAGTCTTGGATCCAGCCCCCAATTTTTTTTTTTTTTATAACTTCCTTGATTATTAACCGTATCTTTCTTTTTCTCCAGCGTGACATTTGAAATTTCATTTAAATTGGAGATCAAAAGCAGACTTTGTATATAGTTGCCAATTTTTGTTTCAGACAAGTAGTTCATTTTTAAATATTTTTCTCTTTTTTAAATTAAATTAATGCAGTGATAAAGTGTAATGTTTAATTTCATTTGCTGTTTGGAGTCAGAGTAAATGAAATATCTTTTGAAATATTTATTTAAGTGTTACTGTAATCGGACATACAAAAGTATCCTATTGTTAAGCAACCGGTAAAATAGATCCGTGTATCTCATCTGAAAAAACTAAGTATCATTTCAATTTTTAGTACTAGCAAAAAAATGACAGTAGTTATCCCATATCACTGATTTCTTCCCTTATGCCTTCCAAACTCCTAAAGCTTGGAATTTGCTGTCTGGATATAATCCTTGGGCTTTTATAGTTTAGGAAGTGATTTGATTTTACCAGAAGCTACATAACTACTAATAATATAAAATAGTTTACCTCACTCCCTCAAAGAATCTTATCAATTTTTAAAGAATGGTAGTAATTATGTGGGAGATTTGATAACCAATCTGGATAAAAAAATGAGAATGAAATAAACAGGTTGGTTCATTTTTTTCCATGAAACCGTAATCATAGTTTCTGTGTTCATGTTTTGGTAAGCAATAAAGGAGTTTTCCAGTGGTGCTGCAGACTGCTTTTGTCAGTGAATTTTTGTGTATTTTTAAATGTGAATATAGTTACTGTTCCTATGTAACTGCCATAATCTGTAATGGATGTATATCAAGAGTTGCATTGCAGAGGAAGGCAGTTTGAGCACTGTTGCTCTGCACTGTGCCACGATAATCATTTTGACTTCTGCCAGTGAGGAACAGTTCTTGGAAGAAGTTAGCTGTACTGGAATAATTATACTGCTGTTAATGAATGTTACTATCTCACAACATCTCTCTGCTTTCTCGATGGACAAGAAGGTTTCCATTTTAATCAGAGCTCATTTTCTGGAGTGCTCTGCCTGTTTTTATTTTCTTGCCTATGAGTTAGAGATATTAGTTTTTATTGTAGCAGTATTGTAAAGTTTACCTATGCTTAAATATGTTCTGACAATACATGTATTTTTGTCATGCATTTTCTTTGTTCCATTTCAGAAGTACACAGGTATGATAGAAATAACAAAACTTGAACTAGTTACAATGATAGACACTCTGTTAGTAATGGTCTTGTTACAGAAAGAAGGATACTTAAATAAACACATATATTGCCCAATTTATTACATTATAAATCCATTCTGCTTAATGAAGACATTCTGGAGGTGTGGGAGATTGCTCTTGTCAACAGGCTTTCTCAGTACAACACTGATTGACTGGAGAAATGTCTATAAGCAAAATAAATAGTGAGTTTCCCTGCTGACAGCCTATCATTGTTTTGAAAATCTACCTTGTTCCCATACCAAGGAGATCAGATATCTCTCCTTTCTATCTGAAAAGTGTAATAATGCATAGCATGTGAGAAAATATAAAAATGAACAAGCGCATTAAAATATATTTGGGACATGCTGGGTCTTTCCTGGCTGTAATCACACAATTACAGCAAGGTGGGGCTGGATGAGCATAAAGAGATCCGTTTGGCCATCTCTGTGCTGGGAGATGGTGTGTTTTCCTGTTCTGTTCTCTACATGTGTTTGTCCAATCCATTCTCAAAAGCTTATAGTGAGGAAAACTCAGAAGTATGCTTGGAAGACCTGTTCCAGTGTTTAACTGCCCATGTGCTCTGAAGGGTTTCCTAACATCTTGTCTAAACCATCCTGCTCTAAATGCTGTTGGCTTCTCTCTGATAGAAAAAGCTGAGAACAATTGTTGCTGACATTCTTATGTGGTATTTGAAGACTGTTCATTTGTTTTCCCTCCCTTAATCACAATCATTGAAGTTTATTTACTACTTTCTATAAACTTATTAATATTTTGCTTTTTAATCAGTGCTTCTGCTTTTTTGAATTTGTTTGTATCTTCTGAAATTCTAGTGCCATGATCTAGAAATAGTTTTTAAGAGTAGGTCTTACAGATCCCAAGCAAAAGGAACTGTGACTTCACCAGTCATGCTCAACTTTCTTGAAGCAGTTGTGTTTTTTTATTTGTTTGTTTGTTTTGCTTTGTTTTGTTTTGGAAAAGGTGTTGCTTTACTGGCTTATTTTCTGCTTATAGTCTGCCATAATCCTTTACGGTTCTCACTGGTGTAGTTGAAGGCAATTATTCTGTACCAATTTGTGAACTAGGTTTGTCCATATGACTTCCTTCAGTTTATGAAAATCACTTTGAATTATTAAATTGTTTATCAAAATTGCTTTGATTCTGTCTCCAGAAGTATTTTAACCCTTGTCGCGTGCATGATTTCTAAGTGTTCATTCTACTTTAGTGTTCAAATTGTTACGGAAAATAGAATAGCCTTGGAGAACAGGTTGCTGTAGTAGTGGGACTGAGCTAGCTACTAACATTCAAGAGTGAGATCTTGGGGTCTTAATGGATAGTTCAGTAAAAGTGTTTGCCCCTGAAAGCAAATAGAGTGTAAGAACCTGTAAAATTATTCATAGCATACCTTGCTACAGGTATGAGCTGACTGATGGCAATCTTAAAACAAACAAAAGGAGGTAGTACTTCAATGTTTCATTAACCTGTAGAAGGGCATTGCGGATTCTTGAAGTGTATGTGAGTTAAATAGAGATTTATTAAATAAACTATAAAGAAATTCACCCTCAACTATTAAATACAAAGTCACCACCTTTGGTTCAGTAAAGTGCTGAATTGCAAATTTCTGTAATCTCAGAGGGAATTTTAGGGAAATACCATTTTTTGCCTTGATTTTGCACTTCTCCTCGAGTAGTCACTTTGGCCTCTTGTTAGATAAAAGGATATGGGTTCAGTTGCTTTTTTTTGTGATCTGCTGTGGCTGTTCTTACGTGCTAAATTTGGGTCCTGTGTGAGCAGTGAACAAAGGCTCACGTCAGTGTGCCCTATGCCCAGTATTTGTCAATAGAAACTAATGTTACAGATTCTGAATTGTTCTGAAGATAAGTTCTTTTGTATATACTTGATCTGTAGAAATTGGTGTATGGAAAGGTTCTTCAAAATACAGGTTTTGGCCCACAGTACAAGGTATTGTGTTCTACGCTTGCTTTCTGGACCGTGGTGGGTTTTCATTGTCTCTGAGTAACAGTGTAAACCATATCATTAACTCTCCAGCATTTCTGTCACATACCACTCCTCCAAAGTTTCAGCTTTCCCAGTCTCTTCTGTGCTAAAGTGTATTTGTTTTAGAAGCTTAGTGAGGTGGAGCTGAACGCTTCAGATAAAGGACAAACAAAACTGTAGGATCTGCTGTGTTTATTGTACTGGTCTGTGCAAATTTTGAGAAGATTTTCTGATACAAACTAAGAACAAAGTCTAGAGTTTAGTTAATAAGTAAATTTTGCTTTTGAGAAGTTGCTGAATTCTCCTCCAGTTGAACAGAACCAAGTATTTTGTTGGTGGACTGGGGAAACCTTAGGCTGATAACTCCCTCGAACACCACGTGTGTTCTGAAGAGGGAGGACATCCTTAGGTAACAGTCATTTGTATTGAAGTGTTGGCATGCTAATGAGTAGGCAATTTTTCATTACACAAAACTTGGTTCAGTAAAGCGCTATAATTATTGAGTTTCAGAAAAGCACAGGTAGTTCCAGAATCCTGGTCTGTGGAATGCAGTAGTGCTTCCTCCTCTTAATGCAGTAGCATTAAACAATGTTGCTACTTTTACTCACTTTCTGTAGCTTGGGAATTCAGCAGTTATTCAAGCCCTGGGGTCAGTCAGGGTCTGCAGTGCACTAACAGGCCTTGACGACCCTGACCAGTCTCACCTGAAGCCTCTACCTACACCCACTGCCCTTGGCCCAGGAGCCTCATCTGAACTCAGACCTAACCTATGTTACAGGGTTACTGTTCTGCATGTCTGCCACAGCTGTATGTGGGCTGAGATGTGTTCCCCTGGCCTGTGGCCTGTGACTGTGGACAGGTGGACTGTCACGGTGGACTGTGACCTGTGGACTGACTTTCTAGCTTGGCTGCAATCTTATTTCATCACTGTGAGCCTGGCTGGAGATCAGTGGACAATATCTTGTCTTGGTTGTGCATTCTAGACCTGATCCTCGCTTGCAGATTGACTTCCGAGCTTGATTTTGGACCTACCTCATCACTGTAGATTTACCTTATGATCTGGACTCTTGGTTGAATGTGGCTACCGCCTCTGGGTCTGCCCTGCTCCCCTTGCTGGGGTACTGTGGGACCAGGCCTTGGCTAATGAAGGCCCTGTTCTGTTGGCTGTGTCAAAACACTTGGTTCTCCATGTCTTAGGTAGCACATAGGCTTTGCTGCTCCTTGGTAGAATTTGCTGTTCCAGTCTAGGAACCAGTGTTTCAACTGCAGTAGCCTACATCTGTCATAATGTTCATGCACTGTCATATGCACGAGAAGATGGAATTGGTGTATAATTGTACTTGGCTTACTGCAGCTGTTGTATTGGCCTTAAGAGTCAAATTCCTACTTAACTTGTTGCAGAACCTGAGTGAAACAAGTACTTGCTGTTGAATGGCAAAAATACTATTTGAATGTCATGTTTCCTTTGCTGTGTTAATACTTTATATTAACATGATTGTTGACAAACGTGTTCTGTTTCTGTCCCATACATGTCTGGCCACAGTGTGCTGATAAAACACAAAAGAAAACATATCTTCTCTTTGGGTAAAAGAAGTATCTTCTTCAGTTTTAACATACCTGTATTTTTGTAGTGTTTGGTAATGCTACATTTCTTAGAGCAGTTTCCATGGACTGTTAAGAGAGACTGCGTAGGGCAAGTCTGAATGGTAGAAGCAATGGGAACAAGAAGGATAGGAAACAAATCTGGAGGCAAAATAGTAATTATTATGCTCTATGACCCGACGCTCAACCCCTCCCCTGTTTCCTTGTTGGCTGAGTACTGCAGGTGCAGAACCTATCTCACTTTTGTTACTAGAAGACAATAACTCTCTCACAGAAATCACATATTCTCTGAGATGCTGCCTACCCATAACAGTTCAAAAGCCTAGCTCTTGATTAAGAACTTGGTATGGTTTGCCATATAAAGCCTCAAACAGGCTAATCTGTTTTCTTGATTTAGGTGTTATTCTAACCCTTAATAGTGCTAATGATCCTGGCAAATTTTGCTCAACTATTCTTTTATTAATTCATTCTTTTAACATTTCCACTCAACTGTGGTCTTCAAGGGGTATGCAAATCCCATCTAATTTCTAAAGCTTTTGCCAGCACTTGAATAACATTTGCCACAAAATGTGGCCCTTGGTCTGAAGGCATTGCCAACGGGATCCCAAATTAAAGTATGATTTCTTTTAACAAAACTTTAGTTACTTCTCGTGCCTGGTTTGTGTGGCAGGGAAAGGCTTCTGTCTGACCAGAAAAAGTATGTACCAATAGATAATGATACCTTAGGGTATCAGTACAAGGGTACATCCTTGTACAGTTTGATTTATAGTTCTCAAGTCTTGAACCAACCTATACTGATTTGAATGAGGCTCCTTCTCTTGTAAGGTTAGAGTATTACATTCTGACTGACGGTCACGTCCACAGGTAACAAAACTCTTCTTCAGCTCTTACACTGATGTTGGGCAGATCCTGCAAAAGGGGGGAGACTGGAGAGTGCAACAGCAGAGTGTAAAAGACGTTAAACAGGAAAAGTGTTAAGCTTAGGAAGTAGAAATTACTAATTCAGCTTCTGCTCATGATATTAGTCCCTGAGTGACAACTGGATCATTTATACTGTGATAAGATTTTGGAGTACAATACTTGCAGTATTCAGAGTAGAAAGATGAAACACTTACGCTGACAGTACTACCAGAATGCGAGATTTAAGCATGGTGCAGTTAAATTGGATTTGTTACAGGAAGTTACTGGTGTTCACAGGAGCAAGCATGTGTGTCCTTCTGAAGGAGGACAGTAGCCAAAGTACAGCAGACATTTTACAAAGTAGAACACTGCTGGTAATTAAAAATTGAATCAGGAGATGGTGTTACTCCATGCACAGCAATTTTTTAGTCATTCGCGTTCTGAGAGTAAAGGCAACCAAGTAATGTGCTTAAACTCCAACCCACAACTAGAAGGAAACTTGAAAAGGAAAATTTAAACTCTGAAAATTTAAACTCTAAACAAAAATTTAAAATTTTTTGTTACTATTTTCCAAGTGGAATCACACTGTAAGTCTTCATATTCTATGATTCTATGATATTCAAGTCTACATTTAAAGCACAGATTGGAGTTAGTATTCAGTGGTTTCCTAGTGTAGTTTGTTTATTTGTAGAGAGGATCGGTCAGAACTATGCTAACCCAAATAGCCGGCCATACGAATTTATCGCAGTGGGTTCCTTTCACATATAAACTCACGCCAGATGTTACTACGTATTTCTTAGAGAGACCTGACTAGACCTGCCTGTCATGTATGGCCTTCTGAGATTCACGCAAAGCACCAACCATATTCAGTAGTCTAAAAGACTACACAAAGAAAAGGGCTGTAACTCATTTGATGCCTTCTCCAACAGGAAGAGGCCTATGCTTATTTGTGTGTCATGAATTTCTTGTTGTGTGTTGGGTGCTTATTAATACTGCACGTGCTAGCCACTAATTGATTTTTTGCGGTAACAGTGTTTTGTCACCTGATCTTGCAGGTAGTGACTCATTTTTCCCTCCCTAATGGGAAAAGCAGATACCGTCTGTTATGGGAGGCATTTCTACATATTTTCTTGTAAGACAATGCTTTGTAAATACAAAAAATAAGATTGCAGGTGTTTTAATGGAAAAGCTCATGGAATCACAAGCATCTTAGCGTCACTGGGGTGGCACAGTATTGTAATCAATACTGAAGAAATTAAAAATGACTGCTTGAATATTATCTGACATTGCTTTTATCACAATTAATATTTTAGTAATCTTTACTATGTTCAAAAAACAGTCTGGAAGTATTCTTCTTTTGCAGTTTAGCTTTTAAAATAGAGAAGCCCTTTCCCTTGTTATACTTGTGGAAGGTGTTCAGATATGCCTGTTAGAAATCAAACACTTGCAGCACGCTGCTGTGGGATATTGAGGCAGCTCAATGCCTTGCCTTTAAAGAAAAGCATTAAAAAAAAAGGTTTATTTGCCTGAATCTAAAGACCGTATCAAAAGCGGGCAAAGGGGGAAGGAAAATGTTTATCCAAAAATAAATATATTGAAGTCTAGCTGAGTTGTGATCTCCGTATCAGAAAATGCAAAGTTTACAAAGTATTGTCTGACTGTCAATTTTCTGGAATCTATTTCTTACAATATTGTTTTCATTCCACTGTCAGTCTGTGGAAATATTATGCACACTTGACTTTTCCCAATATAAATAAAAGGAAGAATGGTATACTTACTCTAATATACAGTATAATTCTTGGTAGAACAATACTGAGCTGGTATTGTTTTTCAAAATACTAAGAATATCGTAAGTTTAAGTACAGAAGTGACTCCAGACTGTTCTTTTAGAGAAAAATCAGAAAGACTTAGCCTGCAGCTCCAAAGAGTTAGTTCACTTATTTGTTGCTGCTGGACACACTTAGCATGTACCAGTGAAACACAATTGTTACCTGTCAAATATCATCAACATTACATTGTCGACACTATGCATAGAAGTAGAGATAGGATGTACGTTAAAAGAAATATATCATATGGTAAAAGGGAGGCCCTCAGATTTCGCAAGCTAGAAGAAAACAGCTCTGATCTTATCTACCAAAACTAGGTAGTTGTATTGGTAAATTACTGATAATGTCTGCGTGAAATTATTTTAACAGAATTGAGTAAATAGGGATATATATGGAAGATGTTCTTCAAAGACTGTTGTTCTGTTGTTGACATCCCCTATGCATAGATTTTATTTTTAATAAGGACATGACTGTATGCTCTTTTATTTTAAATGCAGGTGAACCAAGGAAATTTGATCCAAAGTTCAGAGGGCCTATTCATAACAGGTAAATATTTTAAGTCATTCTCTTTCATTCTGTTGGCTTTGCAGTGAACAGAGGTGAAAAATTTTGTGAACAAAACTTGTGAATTTGATTCTGCAATTCTTTTTGATCCAGAAGATTACCCATACCACACTTGAGGAATATTATTTGTGTGCTTTTAAATTCTTTCAATCTGAATGCCAATCTTGTGCACCTTATATTGCTTAGTATCTGCTGTCTTACCCTGTGCTGATGTAAGTAGGTCTGTTCATTATCAGATACTACAAAGCCTGCAGGAGCTGGCTGCACAAGCTGTTATCTGTACAGTCGGCAGTGTGGGTACATTCTGGTGTCCCTTGGCTAGGTGGTGCAGTCTGTCTTGTTTCCGTACAGTATGGGACTGGAACACAGGCATACTCTATTCTTCAGTTTGCAGCTGGTTTTCTTGCTCAGAGTGGTGAAACTCTGTGATGGTGTGCCAAGATATCTTATTTTTGCACTGTTACTGTATCCTGGTCTAGTGGAAGGTGTCCTTGCCCATTGCGCAGGGGTTGGGACTAGATGATCTTTAGAGGTTCCAAACCATTCTATGATTCTCTACTGCATGACACAGCTAGCTATTCTTATGCTATGGCTCGCTGTTAGGAATGTGCGATTGCCGTGGCAATGACTGCAATTTCGGGTATATGTATGTATAACTCTCGTTGTACATTCTGCCATTCCACAGGGGCTTCTTAAGAACAAAGTAAAATAAAAGCGAGCTGTAAGTGATATACCACACACGTAAAGTGCATTTTTAATGCTCTGGTGAGACAGTATTGTTGGGAACAATATAAAATAGATAAGCCCCCTAAACACTGAGGATGTGACTCCATTGTACAGTATACCATAAGGCAGTGATTCCTAAATAGGTGCTTACATGCTTACTTTGCAGTAAGGCGCACCTGGGTTTAGATACAACCTGTTGCTTCTGCAAGATACCCAAATGGCTTGCCTAACCATAAGGGGTCATCAGTGCAGCACTGTGTGGTTCGCTATAGACACACACTTAAAGTAGTTTAAGATTTTCTTTTTAGACAATGAATGAAGTGGTTTTTTAAATTTCGTTTCTCCAGTTACTAAGATTAAATGATTAACAAATGACAGTCTTTCAAGCAAATAGGGATTAGCTAGTTCCTATGAACAAAATGCTTTCTCAAAATATATTCCTGAGTTCAAGAGGAGGCAAATGGGCTTCTGCCCGGAGTTTGTGTCTGACCTTGAGATTTCTCTGCGAGGAGAGACAGTGTGTTTAATCCCCAGGCAGCTCAGCACCACACAACCATTCGCTCACTACCCACAGCAAGATAGGGGAGAGAATGGTTTGAGATAAAAACAGTTTAAGTAATGCGAAAGCTGTTTGCCCAAGCAAAGCAAAACAAGGAAATGTGTAACAGTTTCTTTGGAAGGCAAATAGCATCATTCCCAATTGTCCCCTGCTCCTGCTCCTTTCCCTCCAGCTTTTATTGCCAAACAGTGTCATTGGGTATGGGATATCTCTTTAGTAAGCTGGGGTCAGTGTCCCTCTTCATTTCTTGTGCACCTCCAGCCTCCTCCCTGGCAGGGCAGCATGAGAAGCAGAGATGTCCTTGACTCCTTGAGCACTACTTAACAGCAACCAAAGCGTCAGTGTGTTGTCACTGCTATTTTTTGTCATAAATCCAAAACACAGCGTCATACGAGCCTCTATGAAGAAAATTAACTCTATCCCAGCCAAACCCAGGACAGATAGTAAGCTGAAAGCATACATGATTGTCATGACAAGTGAGTGCTAGTAATGAACATTCAGGTGTGGACAAAGCTGTTTGTACACTTTGCCGTGGCTGGCATAACTGTATGTACAGCGTTGATGGCAGAACGTCTTACAGGAATAACTCTACGTATGACGTGGGTGTGTAAACACCTGTCTCTGCTTTCTACTGATAAAATACATTGTCCTTCTGTTAAACTCATTGTCAGCTTTCAGTAGTCAGGGAATAGATTTCTCTTCAGTTTTGAAAATGGAGAGGAGGGATATTGAGAGGAGTAGGCTGCGAATTTTGCATGTTAGTGTTGAAAGCTGCAGAGACAGAGAACAGTTACATCCTGTCGTAGCGGCTGCTGAAGCTAATGCATTTTTGAAGGAGTTGTAGAGTAGATTTTCAAGTTGTTGAGCACCAAGTGATCCACCAAACCACAAAAAATCTGAAAACCTGAGAAATAGAAAGCCAAGTCTTATTATATTATATATTGTATATAGTATATAGTATATATACTTAATATAGTATATTAAAGTCTATTAAAGAATGTAGCGTTCTCCAAATTTTTGTCAAATGAATCCTTTGCAAAGAGAATCATTCATATGGACTTCATTGTTTTTTCTTTTTGAAGAGAGTAGTGCTGTTGCCAGTGGTTAAAATGTTGAATGGGAGTAATAGGAGTGTTCCAACAAGTCCATGTGTATGGTGCTTTGCTAGTACCATCATTCTCAAGGGGTTTGTGTGTGGTGTTTGGTTACATTTCATACAAACATATTTTATTAAACTGGATTAAATGCGGTGGCTATGTTGATTGACTTGGAGGCAATCAACTCATGATAATCCAGAATGATGTTACAAAGATGTGTTTTACGGGTATGACTACATAATGCAGTCCTTTCCGTTTATTCCATCATTGTTCTGCACCTTTCAAGGCTGCCTCTGTTTTCCATAGAAATGGTGGCGTACAATGGAAATATGAGTCGAAAAAGTGGATTTAATATAACTTAACTTAAAAGTAGGTTAAAAAGATGAGTTCTGAAGGTCCCTTCCAACTGAAATATTCTATTCAAAGTCCAACAGCCTAACCATGTCAGGGATAACCAAGAGTTAGAGCGTACTGGCTTGATCCCAATGCCTCTTGCACACTGATGGCCATAGGGCATCACCCATGGGTCTTTAGAGCTGCTGGTCTCAATGTATGGCATAGTATAACATCACCTGACAGTAAAATGATGTAGTCAGAGAAGTAAAAAAAATAATAATCTGTCTGTGAAACAAGGGAGGAGGAACACAGAAGTGAGGACGTTAGTGGTCACCTTAATGTGTCACCAGAGATGAAAGTGGTAACCTCGAATGTATGCTGTGAGCCCTTTGAGCCTTGTTCTCTTGTGTTGTTGCACAGTGCCTGGCATCAGACTGTTGTCAGTGCTAATACACTGCTAATGCTGTTTAACTAATAAAAGTAGTGGTTTTTTGGTAGTGCAGAATGTGGAGCAGAATTGTGACAGACTGCATGGGCTTGATGCATTCAACTGCTAAATGGAGAGATATTCTAGATAGTCCTTAATGCTAAAGTGCATGTCAGTGAATAAATAGGTTTTACACACTAAGTACTGATGTTATTATCTTTACATTCATGTATTTGTTAGGATGTCATTGCACATGCACAAAGTCTTGTCTGCGTGCATTACCGCATATAACAGCAAGAAAGGCCAAGAAGCTGATACATCTCTTAAAGGTGGTGGAAAGCAAATCAGATGTCATCTCAAAATTGGAGAGATATGTATTTGAAGGGTGTACTGTTTGTTGGATAAAGAATTGGTAGTTTGGTCACCTCCAGAGGGTTGTGGTCAACAGCTCTATGTCCAGGTGGAGGCCGGTCATGAGCGGCGTCCCCCAGGGGTCCTTCTTGGGACCGGTGCTCTTCAACATCTCTATCAATGATCTGGGACAGTGGGATTCAGTGCACCCTCAGCAAGTTTGCTGATGACACCAAGCTGAGTGGTGCAGTTGATATCCCTGAAGGAAGGGATGCCATCCAGAGGGACCTGGACAGGCTGGAAAAGTGGGCTCACATGAACCTGATGAGGTTCAACACGGCCAAGTGCAAGGTGTTGCACTTGGCTCGAGGCAATCCCAGGTGTGTGTACAGTCTGGGAGAAGAACTCCTTGAGAGCAGCCCTGTGGAAAAGCACTTAGGGGTTCTGGTGGACAAAAAGCTTGACATGAGCCAGCATTGTGTGCGTCCTGGGCTGCATCAACAGAGGGGTGGCAGCAGGGTGAGGGAGCCCCACTTGCAGTGCTGTGTCCAGGCCTGGCACCCCCAGCACAGGAAAGACGTGGAGCTGATGGAGCGGGTCCAGAGGAGGCCATAAGGACGCTCAGAGGCTGCGGTACTTCTATGGAGGAAGGCTGAGAGAGCTGGGCTTGTTCAGCATGGAGAACAGAAGGCTCCAGAGAGACCTCACTGTGGCCTTCCAGTACTTCAAAGGAGCTTATGAACAGGAGGGAGAGTGACTTTTTACATGGCCTGATTGTGGTAGGAGAAGGAATAATACTTTTAAACTGAAAGAGGGGAGATCTAGGTTAGATATTAGGAGGAAATTATTCGCTCAGAGGCCCTGGCGCAGGCTGCCCAGAGAAGCTGTGGATACGCCATCCCTGGAGGTGCTCAAGACCAGGCTGGATGGGGCCCTGGATAAACTGATCTAGTGCCTGGTTTGCTGGTTCGCAACTCTGCCCATGGCAAGGGGGTTTTCAGGTCCCTTCCAACCCAAGCTATTCTATGATTCTATGAACAATGATGTTAAATGGAGGAAAATTTTCACATGTAGATAGTGTCTAGTAAAATAATTACTGATTTTTTATGAAAAACAATTTGTTTATATGAACTGTTTTAAAATTTGTTGAAGCCAGCTAATAAAGGATTTGTTTAGTTTTGAAACTTTTTTTTCAGTATTTACATTACAGCAATACTTTGCAACAGCGTGTTCTACTAGGATCTACTCATGGGTTTGTTTCCTACAAAGAACTGAAAGTCCTGCATTCTGGTACAGTGTTGGTGGCTACTTGTTCATGGTGGAAATGCAAACCTTAAAAGTAAGAGCTAGCACAAATAGATGTAAGCATTAGTTGTATTTAGTTATCATAAAATGAGACCTGTGAGAATTAGACTAGAAGAGCTTTCTGAGACTATATGAGTTGTAATTAAAGTATTTATGTTGGCTTATTTCTCCTAAGACATCTTCTATTAAATCTTCTGTCTCTTAAAAACTGCTCTTACGAGGTAAGAGCCAAGCTTCAACAGAGAGTGTCTGAACAGACTTGGAGAATGAACGGCATTTTCAGCTTTTTTCTTCTGCTCTAAGCTGTTGACCTTTGTTAGATTACTTTCATACTGACCTTGAATCTGTAGTGGCTTTGCCTTACTAAAGGTTTCTTACAGTTAAATTAAAAACTCTCTCTCTGGAGATACAGGATTTTTCATTGCTTTTCCACACCTGAAAACACTTTTCAAGGTCTCCAGTTCCTTAAAAGTTAATCTCCTTTATGCTAGAGACTAATGGTTGTTCATAAGAGGAAACATAGATTGGAAAACGAAAAGAACGGTTGACACTAAAAATTACTGTTTGTCATTAGAGTTTGCATTCTGATATTTATTTTTGTGTTCAGGCTTCATCTCCCATCCACTTGGCTCCTTGCACAGACTCGCAAGCAGAGCTGAACATCGCTGGGTTTATGAAGGCCATCCTTTACTTTCACTTCAACATGAAGCATGCATTAGGTTTTCTGGAGTGATTACTGCTTAGTCTTATGTAATGGAAAACTGTGATACAACTAAATGAGGTCAAGCAGCCAAATAAGAATTTTCTGCACAGATCGGTGTAGTTGGCAGATAGCCTTTTTTTTTCTTTTCATTTCACTTTGTTTTTCCATTCATAACCTATTTGTAATACAGGTAAGCTGTACTGAATCATCAACATTGTTTATAATATTTGATAACAGTTTTGAAAGACACACTGAGGAAGTTACGGATGTCTAGTCATAGCTTACAAGTGACCTCGTGGGTTCAAAGTTGTAAGGTATTATTTATTTTAAGAATATTTAAGCCTGTTCTTTTATATGCTTTTATTGCTGTCTGTAATGCAAAAGACATGTACATGGATTGGGTGGTCTCGCAGTGAAAGCACCTCGAATGTGATTTTGTGAGTAAGACTTCAGAAAATAATAAGTGCAGATACAAACATGCTTATGTAGTATTCAGATGTGAGAATGCACTGTGACATTGAGTGTTTTCAAAGGGTCATATTAGACGCCTTATTTTTAAGAAGTGTTCCTTTCTGTCCCTAGGCATTGTACAGACATTATTTGCTGTGTAATCTTCATAGTTGTCATTCTGGGTTACATTGCATTAGGAATCGTGGGTAAGTAAACACAGGTATAGTATACAGTGTTGCATTCCCATGCCCAGGAGAAGCAACTTTTGTGAATGTTACTAACTGGCATGTCCCTTTTGCTTATATCTACATAAAGCTTTCAGGTCAGTTAAGCAGTGCCTTACCTAGAAGCAAATCATGAGTTAACATTCAGTGTCTGTTGTAATTAAAGAGAAATTCAAAACCATGTAGTTACTGATGAAAAATTTAAAACTGTGTTCAAGAAAAATGACATGGTTTGATAATTTTATTGTCGTAAACTGACTGTTGTGAAAAAAGCTTTTCATTTGTCATTAATCTGACAGCAAAAGTTAAACAGCAAAGATGAATACTTTGGGTTTGAGGGGTTTTTTTTGTTGTTGTTGTTCTGAAGATTACCAAAAGAACATAAGTGAGCAGTGAGGAGGGATGTAAGAGGGAACTTTATTTATTGTGGGATCTAGAGTTTTGCACATCAGGATATTCATCAATAATACCCTTTTTATTTTCTGTGAGAGAACTACATAAATGCCTGTGTGTGAAAGGGCAAATAACACTGTACTTATTGTGGATCTGCAACTCTTTCAATTTCCTTGTGAAAGATCGTTTTGGCTCTGCCTTAGATACAAGAAGAGCTGTTAGTTTTCTTCATGATTCTGTAATGCCTTTTTCTGTTCAGTACAGAGAAGACGTACAATCTTAATTCTTGGGGATACTCAAGAGCTGTCTGGATGTGGTCCTAGGCAGCCTGTTCTAGGTAGTCCTGCCTGAGCAGAAGTTTTGAACAAGATGACCCTTCCAACCTCAAGCATTCTGTGATTCTGTGAAAAAAGTGCTGTCTGTAGCTTAAAATGACTGTAAGGAAGACTGCTTTAGCCTAAGCAGTTCAAATAATAACGGAGAGAATACTCTGGCTTCCAACGGAATTGTACTGTGGTGTAACATCCTCCAAGCCACAATGCTGAGCTGTTTCACCTTTCCTATAGTAGCTCAACACTGAACATATTCTGGAAAATTCTGTTCTCTGTCTCAAGCAGTGGTAATTCCCCATGTGTATTTTAGTCTTTCCGTTATTCATCTGCACATGCAGTCCCATCATGAACCTTTATATCTTCAGGAAGTGGGAAAAATGAGCAAATAATGAGCAAAGAGTATATGCCAGCAAGTGAGAGAGGCATGTATGACCACTGTAAGTAAGTGCAAAGCAAGCACAAGACAGCAAACACCAGTGTAGCAGATGGCTGATGATGCTTGTAGGGAGAAAAAATTATTTTCAAAACACTTTGTTTTTTCTTGTCTAATCTGAGTCTTTGTTTCTTAAAAATGAATGTTAATGAATCTATGAATATCAGAAAAGCAGGCAGAGCAAAAAGTGAATTCAGAAGCTTCTCAAAGGTATTTGATTTTAAGCCATGCCTATAGAGGTTACAGCACTTACAGGATTCGCTTTGGGATCAGATCTGGGAAGAGGGTTTCTGCTTGTACTGCAGCCAGGATCTGATCACTTTGTTGCCACTACTGAATTCTATGTATGCAAAATTGTGCATGTACTTTCATCACAGTTCTGGCTACTGTTTGGACTCTGTGGGCTGTTTCCTTTGCTATGGAGTGATGCACTGTCTTGCCCTCATGGCCTAACTGAATTGTTTACGCTTAATTTCAGATCGACATTAATGTTCATTTCGTTTGTGAAAGTGTTTGGAATAGAAATAGTCATTATACTCCTAGTTTTTGGAGATTAGAGAGGGACTTACCAGAGTATACATGGAATATATACAGAATATTACCAGAATATACATATCGCAGCTTACTAACCCGGGTCTGGAACAGACTTGAAGAAAAGGAGGTAAATTAGTTATAAGAAGCCACGGAAGCTGCTGGGCTGTGCACAGCTGTTACAGATCTGCCATGCCTACCACTGGGTGTTGAGAGTCTGAAGGACATCTCTCTAATGTCTGCTCTTATCCTCCTCTTTCCATCTGATTGGCTGAATCTTCACTGATGTTCCTTCTGTCATGGCTCAAACACAAAGCCAGAAGGAGCTGGACTCAGATCAGAGGAACATCTGTTGTTTTCTTGAACATACAGATGCTTTGGTGGCTGATGACCTGACCCTGTGCAGACAGGCGATATTCTGAAGTGCTGCTACCTGGACAAAGAGACAGGAGAGCATTGGCAGTTTCTAGCTGTGTAGTGTTCTTGTGCTGCCAAGTTTTGGCTCTCTTTCTGGTAGTATGTAATCTCTAATTCTTTGGCTAGAACTTTGTCAACTATGTATGTGCAGTTTCCGAAGAACCACATGTACAAGATGTTACAGAAGCATATAGCAGATGGCTGGTCAGTTTTTTGCTTCTTCATGTCTATAATCTCAATGTGGTCACTGCGATGTGAGGGTGAATTGGTCATGTTCCCTGCTCTGCACAAGTTGTGATTTCCTACTAGACACAAGCCATCTGAACAGCCTTCTGTTGCGAACCTTGTGAAATATTAGTTAGAAATAGAACCTATTCCTGGGACCAGATACCAAATTTGTAGCTGGTGACTTTTGCTACATTTCGTACAGAGAAGATTTGAATTCTTAATCTAGAAATATTTAGCTCAGCTCCAAATCCAGATCCATGTCGTCCCAACTTTTCATCTTTTCTTATACTGTGCTTCAGCTATTCTTTTTACACTGATTTATTTTGAAGTAAAAGGTAAGATCAGCTTTGGTACAAGTCCAAGGGTCAGCCCTGTACAAAATACATGGGTGTAAATAAATTCCACAGTAAGAAAAACTTGATTTAAATCAATCATTAGCCACA
>VXAV01011430.1:71665-110309 GCA_013399715.1 Alectura lathami
TAGCATCTCTCCTCCTCCCTTGGAGAAACACACTCTTCATGAAGTTTACTCATCTTTTTATTTATTTTATTGTATTTAGATACTGCAAATTAGTAGCAGTAAAATATTAACATGGAAAACACTTGTTTGTGAAAAATATGATTTGTTAAGGGTAAACTGTATTCAAGGTCAAATAATGCAATCATATTTAAGTGGATGGTTATCTTTGCCTTAGAATGCTATCATCTATTCTTCCTCTAAAATTACTAATGCTAATGTTGGGTCTTACACATTCTTACTAGTTCCCTATATGTGGGATTACCCTACACTGGCACTTATAAAACCATGAAATGGAATTGAAGATTTGGAGCAGCAGTGAGAGAAACTGGAGAAAGGAGAACTGATCTAGCACAGAATCTCATGGAGTTCATTAACAATAAAGTAAAATACAAGATGGGGAAAAAAAAAAACAGTTTACCGAGGCAGTGTTGATTCTTGTTAAATTTGATCTATTTGTTCTTTTTACCTACAGTGATAATACTTTGTGTTGTTGAGATCATAATCATACTGATGCTGATCTTCCTAAGAAATAGGATCCGGATTGCTATTGCACTGCTTAAGGAAGGTAGTAGGTACGTTTCTCTGACTTTAAAATTTTTTAAACTTTATTAAATGATCTCCAGGGTATAATCTTCTTCAGCTTCATCTTGTACTAGAAAGTTGGGATTAAAAGCACAACACTGGATTTGTTGAGAACGATAGATAGTATGTGGAATGCTGGTTCTATATTGATGAGGTTGTGCTTATAAGAGCTTTCTGTTTCGCAATAGGATATTCTTGTAACTCAATTCCTTGCCTTAGGAGTACATACACAGTGGTACTATGTATCCTCAGTGCGAAAGGGTATATCAGCTGAAATGCTAAGTGTGGTACACTATTGACAGGAGCCTGGCGACCTATAGCTGCCAAATGTACTCTGTCATTGTATTATCTCCGAAGTGACAAAGTAGTGGTGGAGTGTTACAGTGGCTGTTATTTAGGGAAGGTCTGTGAAGCAGTAATGGAGAGAGCAGGAGACAGGCCTGAACATGGCAAATGGATGAGCTTGACTGTACTGCTGCCAGTAAAGTAGAGTGGTAGATATGCTGAAGTGAAGATGTGAAGACATTTGAAGATAGTACCAGCAGAATTCTGATATCCTAGCTCTAGATTATGTTACCACTGTCAATAAGTAGCTCAAATTAAAAAGGATGATATTAGAAGCTGATAAAAATCTTGTTTCTTGAGTTGTTGTGGCTTACTGATATATTTTATTCCTTTCATAGGGCTATTGGCTATATAATGTCTACATTGTTCTACCCAATTGTCACCTTCATACTTATTGCAATTTGCATTTCCTACTGGGCTGTGACAGCTGTGTATCCTTCTGTCTACCTCTCTGGAGAATGGATTTCTGCTTTAGAAGAGCACATTGTGCTCTGCAATATCACCTTAATCAAACAAGTATTAAGAGGCCTATTAAGTCACTTACCACTTGCTGCACTGATGCAGGAATTGTTCCTCACTGCACATTTGGGTGTGATGTACGAATTGGACAGTGGACTTAATTTCAATAAAAACAGCTGGACTAAAACTCCTGCCAAGGCAGCAAGGGTCATTGTAAATTACATAAGGTTGACTTTAGCAGGTGAGAAAAGGCCCTCAGTAAAGAGGCAGTATGGCCTTTAATTTGCTACTTGCTCTGTGGGCCCAATGTTAATGGTCTCGACGTTAGCTGGGGAGGCTCCATGTGCTTTTTGTTCAGAAAAGTATAGGAAGGGAATGAGAATATACAGTGCACAGAGTCATCTCAGCTGCTACCGGTTCTTCCTGGAACAGCAAGGATTTGACAAAGTACTAGAAAGGGGAAAACTGCTTTTTGAAAACAAATTTTTCTTCTTTCACATGCAAAGAAGGTCAGATATTGTTGACATTCAGGACAATGTTAATTTATCCTTATGGTCTGTGTCTACTTCCATCAAAGTATGAACTGTCAAAGAATCCCTGCATAATCTGTCTTGCCATAGGCAGGTGTGGAGGAGAGACTGAGGCTGCCTTCAAGGTTATTCCCCTTGCCCATTCTGGTCGGGCATTATCCTAGTTCAGAGATGGAGCTTGACTTAGTTCTCTGAGTAATGAGAATATTCTGTTGGATCTTCTTGTGCATCCCTGCATAGCAAAAACAATTTTTCTGTTGTCTATGCAGGTTCTTTAGAGCTAGCGGTTCCCCACTGCAGAGTCATAAGTTGCTCAAACCCTACAGTTCTGTGATTCCTCCTTAAAACATTTCATTAAGTTTTCTAGCTACATCAGGAGAACCTATTTACAAAGTAATGGCTAATCAAACACTGTGCAAGTATGCAAACCTGACTTGTGACCCAGAGGTAAGTGTAACTAATATTTGCCTATAGGAAAAATGATACTAATTGCATTTCTTAATTGCTATTAAATGCAATACTAGTAGTAAATGCATATTTTAAAACGATGATTTCTCATGTTAAATCCGCAAATAGTACTTCAGTTAACACTCCTTTGTTCAAAGCAATCTACAGAAATAAACTAATTATTCTTCTAAACTGTGATGTAAGGCAAGTAGGTATTAATCGTTCTATTTTAGAGTGAGAAAGAGAGACATAGAAATACAGGTTTATTTGGAAAGATGTTTTTGAATTTGTGAGGATTCTATTTTTTTGTCTTCGGTTCATTTCAATTAAAATGTGGTGATTTACCCAAGGTGCATATTTCACCTCTGGTTTTCAAATAAATAGCATATACTTTTTTTACCTGAGTTGATTTTCCTTAATGAAACTGAAGCATATATGTATCTGAAAAGCAGATTTCTGAAATTCAAATTCCATTTCTGTTGGTTTCAGGCATGTGGTGAACAACCCTGTTTGCTAACTCCATAGTTCAAAGTCAAGCACCTGCATAAGACATTAATGTACATCCTTAAATAAGTAAAAAGCTTACGTACTATCAGAGTGCAGTGTTGCATGAGCTAATGAAACATGAAGCAGAATTATATGATAATGCATTGTCACTGAATTTCAGAGACTTTCTACAGAATTCATTGTGTTGATTGTTTTTCTTTCTATACAGACTTTTAACACAACCAATGTAACGAAATTATGCCCAGGTGCTCAGTGTACTTTTGCTTTTTATGGAGGAGAAAGCCTGTACCATAAGTACATCTTCATCTTTCAGTTAGCCAATGCCTTTATCTTTCTATGGCTAGTAAACTTTGCAATTGCACTGGGTCAGTGTACCCTTGCTGGTGCCTTTGCTTCTTATTATTGGGCCTCTCGAAAACCAGCTGATATTCCACTGTGGCCGCTCTTCTCTTCATTTGGACGGGCAATACGGTAAGACTGTGAAGCTGTATATGAGCCTTGTCATGTGTTCAACAAGTGCTCTTTTACAA
Organism: Alectura lathami; assembly: GCA_013399715.1. Classification (NCBI taxonomy): domain Eukaryota; kingdom Metazoa; phylum Chordata; class Aves; order Galliformes; family Megapodiidae; genus Alectura; species Alectura lathami. Next base: position 75,105 of record VXAV01011430.1, read on the forward strand.
TTAAGGAAACCAGATGGAGCATATAAAATGAAAATTAGTCAGGAAAGTGTATTTTTCAGGGGGATGCTGAATCCGGTAGCCTAGTAGGGGGAAGGTACCTGCAGCTCAATGCCACCAGGTCCAGCGAGTTATGAGGGTGAGCAGATAGATATTCCCAGTAGCCACACACGCCCAAATACTTGTGCAACACATATATACACAGTTGGCCACACAGATTTACAGACACACACACAGCACTTACACCGACAGCCCCAGTGACGTCATCCTGTTGCCCTCTGTTCAGGATCCCTTACTGATCAGTTTGAGGGTCTGTTACTATGTGTAATTCCCACTACTGGAATCTGATCCAATTATATGTGTATGTAAATGTACATGTATATGCAAGGTACATATCCCACCAGTAGCCTTAGATGCTTGGTCTATGCAGTAGCTGGCACATGGATCCCTAAACTCGCTGGTCACTGGCAGCTGGGAGTATGAATCCCTGAGGCCCACAGTCCCACTCCGATTTCTGGTACAGACTCCCTCACAGGCAGACACACACACACACATACACACACAGACATCCTCCTCACTGTACAGATCTCCTCAGTAGCTGGCCTTGGACATGCAGTCCCTCTGGTAGCTGGTCCTGGATCCTAGCTCTTCCCAGCTCTGGCACCTGGGTATGTGAGATTCTGATGGATTTCTCCTGAGCTTGCACACAGTCCATCCAGTAGCTGGTCCTGGATCCTCACTCCTCCCAGGTGTCTTATTCTTAGACAGACAGACAGACAGACGCGCACACACACACACACACACACAGATCTCTCAATAACCCCCAGGCATTATGGACTCTAGCAGTTGTCTGGAACCCCTGGTTCCCCCAGTAGCTAGCTTCACCACGTGCCTTGCACCTAGAGACAGATGGACAAACGGGTCTCAGTTGACCCACAAACTCTATGGTCTCTCCAGCAGCTGACCAGGACCCTTGGGTCCTTCTGGTAGCCAGCTCCTCCTGTGGTTTCAGCTTTAGAGAAGCTACTTAAGCTGCTCACCAGCTAACCAACCTTTGTATCTGCTAACAATCACACTCACATACTCTCATCTGCTCCAATTGCTGGCATCACAGTTGCACAGTGACCTGTGATCTGAGTCGAGCCGCTGGCACATAAACATACCTACACATACACATTCACACAGGTCCCTCACTCAGGAAAACAGCTAGAAATGGGATTTAATAAGATAGGTCAGACTGTGTTGATCAAGTGCAGTCCTGGCCAGAGAAGTTTACTGATGTGTAGCTGTTTACATGCAATGTGCCCGTTTTGTCCCCTTATCCCTCAATTTTTGCCATGTTTGTTCCTCCCCAAACTACTGTGATTCCTCTCTTTACCTGCCTTTTGTTCCTTCCCTAAACATCCCATAATCTCTAATTCTCTTTGCCTGCAATCCATAATGTGTCCTTAACACTCTCCAGTCTGAAAGGTGCTCAGAGAAGTTGCTTCCATTGACTCATCTTGATGAGTTATGCACCTAGGCCATGGGGCTTATGGCTCCCCCAGGAACAGTTGTCCTTTCCTCTGAGTGCCTCACCTGGGTTCCACCACCTGCCATTGTGCCTCTGTGCTTGTGGAGATTAGCTTTTGGTGGGACATCCTTCTCCTGAGGTGGGTCTGGGAGGAGCAGGACAGGGTGTCAGGATGTACACGCCACCATTTTTGCTCTGTGTTCTGTCTTGTGCCTTAACGTACTGTCATTAGAGGCTTAGCCTTTCTCATTATTAAAAGTTTGGTTCTTCTTATCTTAAAGGAGGGTGCCCTGATTCATTAAGTGCCTAGCTGACTAATAGAAATTAAGGAATACACACATTTAAAAAACATGGGTATAAGATTAGTGTACTCATAATAATATTTTGATCCATAAAGCCTCTCTTGACTTCATGAGATAATTGATTCACAATCCATCTTATAGCTAGGCTGGTATAATTATCTCCCACGGATACTCTGTCCAGGTGAGGATTGACTTTATTCTACAACAATTACATCATTTCCTAACTGCTCAAAGGAGTTGGCTGATAGTGAATGAATTATAGTGATCTAAATCATATTGTGCACTCCAGGCAAACTGAGGTAAGAGGGTCATTACAGCTTGGCACAAGCTCTGTACTCACCAATTTAGGTGATAGCTTATGCTGATAGGGAATGTGTATGCTGTGCCATTGTGATTAAGACTTAAAGTTTTGATAGGGCTAACTGCTGTGAACACAAACTGTTGAAGAGCATTTATATATATTTTATTTTAGATACCATACAGGTTCACTGGCATTTGGAGCCTTAATTCTTGCAATTGTCCAGCTGATCAGAGTAATACTGGAGTACTTGGATCACAAACTGAAAGGTGGGATTTATGAATCTGCTCTAGGTTATTAAAAACTCCTCTGTGAAACTATTTTCTTACTTTCCCTAGATTATTTTTCAGCTATGAAAAGAGATGAATTCCACACTAGTACCAGCCATTCCTGTTCTATTTGAAAGCCACTGAATTCGTGCTGGTTTACTCAAATGGAGTAAATTGGGTATTTGTCATGGGTTAATTAAAGATTGTCCCACGACAGGGCCTAGCTTCCTCCCCACCCCACCCCCACCACAGAGGCCAGGCAGAGGAGTGAGAAAGGGGGAGGTGCGATTGAGGTAAAAGATGACTACTTAAAACGGTAAAGGAATGCAAGATAATACAATATGAAAGGAACTGAGAGCAATAAATGTGACAAACTGGAAAACACAGGGGTGTCTCCTGACCATGTGTGTCCACAATGGTGATGAGAGGCAAAAGGGCGGGGCTCCCAGAACCTGGAAACCACGTGGGAAGAGAGAGGAGCATTCTGGGGGCCGTGGTTCTCCCTTAGCAGCCCTCCCACCTGTGTCATTTTATTACATGATGTCATGGTAAGGAATACTTCTGGAAAACTATGATATTATCCACATGTTATTCCATATCATTACATCATGCTTAAATTATACAACACAAATATACATATATACATAAAGTTACTGACTGTTTTCACCCAGCATCAAGGCCCCTTGAGGCACACACTGGATGTCCCCATTTTTTTGCATAACCCACCAAGTGCACCCAAGCCCTTGGGCGTAAACAGCGCCACGGGTGGGCTTGCCTTTGCCCAAGGCCAGCACAACCCAAACCGTTTTCCCTAACACATTCTTCTGATGTACTGTGGGGACTTTATCCCCTTCTACAGTACGTAACAGCCTGGACTGGCCCTGAGCAGGGCCGTCTCGGTTAACAGATGCCCAGGTGTTGCCTGACCAGGTGGCCTCTGCTAGGTGTTTGTCCCAGTGCTTGAATGTCCTGTCTTCAGTGTAGTTTTTAGCAGTCCATTGTATTGCTCAATCTTGCCAGAAGCTGGTGCATGATAGGGGGTGTGATATATCCGTTCAGTGCCCCAGTCTTTGGCCCAGGTGTTTCTGAGAGTATTTTTCAAATGAGTCCCATTATCTGACTCAGTTTTCTGTTGTACCATGTTGCCATAAGACTTGGTTTTCAAGGCCTAGTATGGTGTTTCGGGCTGTGGCATGGGGCACGGGATATGTTTCCAGCCACCCAGTGGTTGCTTCCACCATGGTAAGCACATAACGCTTGCCATGGCGAGTTTGTGGCAGAATGATGTAACAACCTGCCAGGCCTCCCCATATTTATACTTTTTGCCACCGCCCTTCATGCCAGAGGGGTCTCATTCGCTTGGCCTGCTTAATTGCAACACGTGTTTCACATTCATGGACAACCTGCGCAATAGCGTCTATGGTTAAGTCCACCCCTCGATCTCAAGCTCACCTGTATGTTGCATCTCTTCCTTGATGGCCCAAGGTGTCATGAGCCCACCGAACCAAAACCAGCTCACCTTTATGTTGCTGGTCCAAGTCTATCTGAACGGCTTCAATTTTAGCAGCTTGATCTACCTGCTGGTTATTTTGATGTTCAATGCAAAGTTCATGCAGGACACGAATCTAATCTAACTGAAAGCTTTTGAGCTAGATTTGATTAGGAAATAGAGTCTGTACCTAGGAGAAAAGAAATAACATTTCTACTTATGCCACAGTGTAAGATTTTCTTCTGAATATGTTTCTATGTTCTGAAAACTGTTAATGAGTTCTGCCTATGATGTACTCTCTCCTTTTTTCAGGTACACAGAACTCCTTCACTAGATTTCTACTCTGCTGCCTCAAATGCTGTTTCTGGTGTTTGGAAAAATTCTTAAAATTTATAAACAGAAATGCCTACATCATGGTATGTGCTGTCTTTGCATGTGGTCTCCCCTATCTGGGACACTAAAATATCCTAGCCACTACTAGTTGGTAAACAGCCAGCAGTACTAGCATCTGCTGAATAAGTAAAGGGATTTATGGGAGTTTTCAGGAAATGCATGTGGTGCTACGATGAAAAAGTAAGATTTTTTTTTTCATTCTTCTAAGCTCTGCCTTTTCTTGCCTGTCCTTGTTCATTCTCCCTACCCTGCAAAGTGGAAGGGGCTGCAAAATTGGTTAAATTCCTCTCTGAATCAGCAGTTGAAATCTTGATTTCAACAGGAATGTTATCTTGTTTTGTATTACATTTTGAAGTGAGACTTCTGTTTGGAGGCAGTGTTTGAATAAAGAGGTCAGTAGATGTGTGACATCTGTATTTGCTCCTGGAAGACAAAAGCTCAAATTCTCTTTGCAGCAACAGTGATATGGTACTCTAAAATAAACCTTGTTATTTTAGCTTCCTGAAGAGAAATTCCAGATTTTCAACTAAATAAACCCATACAGATTTCACCCTATGGTGTTCTGACTTGAAATAATGTGATTAAGTGTTAGTCACAGACATTATCTCAAAGGAGATGGCAGTAATGGGTCCATTATAACACATGTTCATACAAAAGATGTTTCAAATTAAAACCATCTTGAAGAAGTAGTATTCTTTTTGAACATCTTGTTTACAGTTGGCAAACTGACTACACTAATTACTACAGAAGAGCTTTCTAGAATATCTTACCCTTGTGGATGCTATTCCAGAAAGAAGAAATGCTTTTGTTCCTTTATAACTTCAGTGGCCATACTTTATGCTGATGTAAATTCACTGACTTTGATACTGGTATTGCTGATTTCTTGCTGCGAACAGCATCAGGTCCAAGTCAATACCTAAACAGCTCAACTCACTTCTGCTCTTCAAGCACCTATTCCTTTCCACTGGCTATAAAACTCACGTGTATAGCTAGCAAAGCGAGAAGAATCCCTCAGCAAGTAGCATTTTTTTGCTTTATTTGGAAACTAAGTACTGAATCTGCTGCCTGAAAGATCACAAGGGGTAGCATGCTCACAACCAGGTGATTTGAAGGGCAAAGATGAATGATATTCTGTCACAGCCTGATGAGAAGCATTGAGAGGTAACAGGTGATTGAGGGAGGTGCTTTCTGTTCCTCTGTGTTCCAAGGCCATAACCTAGAAAGGGCTATGCATTACATGTAGTATAATGCTCGAATACAAGGAGGTATCCTAATTATTTAAAATACTTAAAAACTGCTGTTATTTTGCAGATTGCCATATATGGTAAAAGCTTCTGCACATCAGCAAAGGAGGCATTCTTTCTGCTCATGAGAAATGTGGTGAGGTAAGGGGCCATCTCCCAGTCCTTGGAAATGTCAGGATTTCCTAATTTTAACCTCTGAAAACACGCTGCCTTTCTCTCCCTCCTCTACTCCAACTATTAATGTAAGCTGCTTCTGTCTCAAGACATGGCCATCACTTCTAACAGCCAGTGTGTAAAAGCAAGCTGTCTGGCATATATACACTGGCAAGGTGTCATGGCACCTATAGAAAGTTTACCTAATTTAACTGTTTTGTTTTGACTGCTCTTTGAAAAACCTAAGCAAACACCAGATTGTAACAGTGCCTCTAAGAAACCAATGGAATCCCTAAGAGGAGATCTATGGATAAAAAGCAATAGGATGTTCGTAATCGCAGAATCATAAAATCATAGAATGCCTTGGGTTGGAAGACACCTCAGAGATCATCCAATTCCAACCACTTTGCTGTGGACAGAGTTGCCAACCAGCAAACCAGGCACTAGATCAGGTTACCCAGGGCCCCATCCAGCCTGGCCTTGAGCACCTCCAGCTTCTCTGGGGAGGCTGCACCAGGGCTTCACCACCCTCTGAGTGAATAATTTTCTCCTAACATCTAAACTGGATCTCCCCTCTTTTAATTTTAAGCTATTCTTCCTTGTCCTATCACTACCAGACTGTAAAAAGTCACTCCTCCTCCTGCTCATAAGCTCCTTTGAGGGATGCTGCAGCCTCTGAGCATTCTTGTGGCCTCCTCTGGACCCGCTCCATCAGCTCCACGTCTTTCTTGTGCTGGGGGTGCCAGGCCTGGACACAGCACTGCAAGTGGGGCTCCCTCACCCTGCTGCCACCCCTCTGTTGATGCAGCCCAGGACGCACACAATGCTGGCTCATGTCAAGCTTTTTGTCCACCAGAACCCCTAAGTGCTTTTCCACAGGGCTGCTCTCAAGGAGTTCTTCTCCCAGACTGTACACACACCTGGGATTGCCTCGAGCCAAGTGCAACACCTTGCACTTGGCCGTGTTGAACCTCATCAGGTTCATGTGAGCCCACTTTTCCAGCCTGTCCAGGTCCCTCTGGATGGCATCCCTTCCTTCAGGGATATCAACTGCACCACTCAGCTTGGTGTCATCAGCAAACTTGCTGAGGGTGCACTGAATCCCACTGTCCCAGATCATTGATAGAGATGTTGAAGAGCACCGGTCCCAAGACGGACCCCTGGGGGACGCCGCTCATGACCGGCCTCCACCTGGACATAGAGCTGTTGACCACAACCCTCTGGAGGTGACCAAACTACCAATTCTTTATCCAACAAACAGTCCACCCTTCAAATACATATCTCTCCAATTTTGAGATAAGGACGTGATGTGGGACCATATCAAAGGCCTTGCAAAAATCCAGGTAGACAACATCAGTAGTTCTTCCTTTGTCTACTGATGCTGTCACTCCACTATAGAAGGCCGCCAGGTCAGGCACGATCTGCCCTTGGTGAAGCCATGCTGGCTGTCTGATCACCTCCTTTTCTTGCATGTGCCTTAACGTAGCTTCCAGGAGGATCTGTTCCATGATCTTCCCAAGCACAGACATGAGGCTCACCAGCCTGTAGTTTCAGGGATAATCCTTTCTCCCTTTCTTAGAAATGGAAATTATGTTTCCCTTTTTCTAGTTACGGGGGACTTCGCCCAACTGTCCCTCTACTTTGAGGCCTCCTAGCTTCAATATTTTACCATGATATCTTAAAATAGTTACATGCCAAATCTATGTTATGGAGTCATGAAATGTGACCTGATGGGACCAAGTGAAAACAGGACCTACTGGCGATCTACATAAACATTGCTTTTTGTTATGGTGTTTATTTTGCCTCTTCTGGGCTGGCGTATATGTGACCCTAATAGAAAGGCTGAAATACAGATATTTCGACACTTTATCTTTTTAAATGGCAAGAGCAATTAGCAGTCTCCAAGTGCTGCAGCAGTGTTGCTGCATTAAGGCCTAATTCAACAAGATGCTCAGGGCTTCTTTTGCCTCACAAGATTAGGCTATAACAAAGTCCTTCTCAGTGTTGCTTTTCTTCATTGTTACATTGTCAGTCTGTGAAACCAGCAGAAAACAGATGTTGGTCACATTTTGTCTGTTATCCATAGATGTAAGAAAAAAGAATATAAATATCTGATTTGTGATGATTATTTATCATTTGTCCTTTGCTGAACAGAGTTGCAGTTCTGGACAAAGTTACAGACTTTCTTTTATTCCTGGGGAAAATTCTTGTTGCTGGTGGTGTAGGTAAGCTAATTGATTTATTCCAAATTTCTATTTTCTGTTACCTACAAGTATACCTGCCATATTCATATATGCTTAGTTAACATTTAGAGGTTCTGCTTCATCTGACTCTTTGGGAAGCTGTTCCTATGTCCAAGGATTTGCAAGATTGAACTAAAAAAAAATACTTTTTTCCCTCTTTTTTTTTTTTTTTTTTTTTTTTTTTTTTTACTGTGTGGTCATGACAGCATCTTTTCTGTAATTGCTTGTATTATGCTGGCATGTGTTGCTAGCACAAGGACTTCTGTAGCGGGATCAGTCAAATCAAATTCATATCCAGTAAGTCAGCCGTTATCTGTTCTCTCTTCATGAGAACTGAGTAAACATGACATTCACCTAGGAGGAGACAGTGCATATATTAGAGGAAGTGGTGCGGGTTTGCAGGAGACGGGCTTGAAGCTTTGCCACATGCAAGACCATTAAAAAGAATCTCCAACCAATAGTAAAATTTATATCCTTCTAAGGTTTGTTATCAGTAAATATCAAAAATCAGTTTTTGATAATTCATACAATTCATGGTTTGAATTGATTTTTAAAAAGTGAAGCACTTTCACAAATTCAGGTTGGTAGCATTCCCTTAGAGCTTATCTAAACTATGACAGCAGTTTCAAAGCATAGTTTTACTAATAAGCATTTTTGTATTCTTTATACTTTAAAGGATTACTAGTGAAAAATATTTTTACTAGAAGTTGAAAATTAGTACCAAGATGAGATCTAAATTTTCTGTCCTTACTGTGGTATGACTTTCAGGCTGGGGCAGCAAATGAGGTTTGAAACATATTTTCTTAAATGTAAGCTGTGAAATACTGAAACTCATTCATGTCGTCTTTCTCTTCAGGAATTAATTCTTTTGACTAGTGCTGTTTTTAATGCATTTTTCTGTTCTAAATCTATTATTGTATTTTTCACTAGCACTACCATTTCTCTTTTCAATATAAAATAGTTGAGTATTTCTTAAAGCAGTAAAATCTAAAGCTGAAGGATTTTGCTGACTCATTTCTTTATTTTAGAAAAAAAATCCACCCACTTGTCTATGTTATCCCATGTTATTGTCTTTTTTGTCATGATTTATTAATTTTGAAATTAAATCTAGTAGAATAATGAAATAATTGTTCAAAGTCTTTCTGGGCCCATGAATATCTTCATGATAATTGATGATTTTACATCTCTCTTCTGTTCAGAATACAAATCCAGGAGATAATTAGTATGGAGAAATTTATTATTTACAAACTCTTGTATAAACCAACCTTGGATCCACTCTCAGTTGGTTTTATATCACCCATTCTTTAGGTGTTAAGAAATTAGTTACCCTAGGAATCACTAATCTTTTGTACTTTTTGCAGGTGTTCTTGCATTCTTTTTCTTCACTCAGAGAATACCAGTCTTTGCACAGGAAGCACCAGCACTGAACTACTACTGGGTACCATTGTTGGTAAGGCAACCATCCAATCCCCTGAACACTGAGGGCAGTTGGAGGTGCTCAGACTGTTCATGGCATGCTCTGGTAACCGCTTTTGCTGTGCTCTCAGTGGCACGCTATCCTCTGAAGGGAGGAGTGATCTGTCACATTCTACTCTTCTGGCAAAAGTGACACTGCAGTGACTCTGCACCTTCAGAAAAATTAGATTTCACATCTGCTTTGCCCAGACTTCCCAAACAGCAAAAGCTCTTGGTGAGGCACCAATGGCAGTACGGCTTCTAATGGAAAAAGTCTGTAATGCATCTCTTTTTGCTTCTGTAGCCCCTATAGACTCTGGAACAGCTCCAGAATGAGTGATTCTTTAGAATATTATTTTGAAGGAGTTAAAAATGTTCTTGGCATATATTCTCCATGGGGGCTGAAACGGTTCCAGTTTGGCAGCCAAAAAGCTAGTGGCTTCTGCATGCAGTGTCTTGAACCTGTAGTCCCTTTCCGCAGCAGTTGTAACCTCTGATAGAATTACAGAGCTGCAATTGAATCTTCCAAAATTTGCCTAGCGAACTAGACATCTGACCTGTGTTAACACTGCCATACTGGTGTCAAACTAACATTTTTTTGTTTGTTTCTTTTTTATTTGTTTTTGTAGACTGTCATTATTGGCTCCTACCTAGTTGCACATGGGTTCTTCAGCGTCTATGCAATGTGTGTCGATACACTTTTCCTCTGCTTTTGTAAGTACTGAGTTTTCTTTCACTAATACCTACAAGTCACAGGAGGAGGAGTACAAAACCACCCTGTCAGTTCCTTACAGAATTGTGATGCTAGCAGGTTGCGTGAAGGAAATAATTACTTTTGCTTCTCAGACTCACTCTTTGATTCATGCTTGAGTGCAGAAGTGCTTCAGTCTTCAAATTTACTTGAGGTAATAGAAGGTAGTTGTGGCTCACATGGATATCTGGCTTCAGTTTTTCAGATGTTCCTTAACTTTTAGTAACAGTTTGCTTCAGAGTACTTTGTAAAGAGACCTGTACAGCATTACTTCATTCAAACTTCTTATTAATAACAAAGTTATTCCTTGTATGTAGATAGTTTTAAAAACGAGCAAGTTGAAAGCTTATGGGTGAGACTGAGGCAACAAAGGGAGCCTTGTGGTTGCTGACTGCTACAGGCCACGTGACCAAGTGGAGCCTGTGGATGAAGTCTTTTTTCTCCAGATGCAGGAAGGATCAGAATCACAAGCTGTCTTCCTCCTGGGCGACTTCAACCGCCCAGACATCTGCTGGAAAAGTAGCACGGCAAGGTGTAGACAATACAGGAGGCTCCTGGAGTGCATTGTGGACAACTTTTAAGTCAAGTAATAGATGCAGACCAGGGGGGATCCAATACTAGACTTGTTGCTCACCAGTGCAAGCGAAATAACTGATGGCATCAGGATTGGAGGTTGCCTGGGCTCTAGTGATCGTGTCATGGTGGAGTTCGCAATCCTGAGGCGCATGGGGCAAACAAGGAGTAAAATTAAGACCCTAAATTTTAGGAAAGCCAATTTCCAGCTCTTCTGGGAGTTAGTCAGTAAAACCCCCTGGGAAACTGCCCTCAAGGACAAAGGAGCAGAGCAGAGCTGGCAGATCTTTAAGGAAGCTCTCCTTAGTGCTCAAGAGCTCTCCATCCCCAGGTGTATGAAGGAAGGAAACAAAGGAAGGCAGGAGACCAGCATGGCTGAACCATGACCTGCTGGTCAAACTGGAGAGCAAGAAGAAAACGCACAGGCAGTGGAAGCAGGGACAGGTATCATGAGAGGAGCGTAGGGATGCTGCTAGGCTATGTAGGGAAGGGGTCAGGAAGGCCAAGGCCCAGCTGGAGCTGGACTTGGTGACGGATATAAGAAGAACAAGAAAGGCTTCTGTGGGTATATAAACCAGAGAAGGAAAGTTCAAGAGTGCATCCCCTCCCTAGTGAGCGATACAGGCAGGCTGGTAACAACAGACGAGGAGAAGGCTGAGGTGTTCAACAATTTTTTTTGCCCCAGTCTTCAACAAACTACTCTTCATGCATCCCTCGAGCAGAGCCAGCAGTGCGCCCTCACAGCCCAGAAAGTCAACAATATCCTGAGCTGCATCCAAAGAAGTGAGGCCAGCAGGTCAAGGGGGTGATCCTGCTCCTCTGCTCTGCACTGGTGAGACCTCATCTGGAGCTCTGAATCCAGATACGGAGTCCTCAGCACAGGAGAGATGTGGACGTGTTAGAGCGCATCCAGAGGAGGCCACAAAAATGATCCCAGGGGTGGAACACCTCCCCTGTGAGGACAGGCTGGGAGAGTTGGGGCTGTTCAGCCTGGAGAAGAGAAGGCTCCGGGGAGACCTGATAGCAGCCTTTCAGTATCTAAAGGGGGGCTACAAGAAAGAAGAGGACAGACTATTCAGCAGGGTCTGTTGGGATAGGGCTAGGGATAGGACTAGGTTTCAAATTGAGAGAGGGGAGATTTAGACTAGATATAAGGAAAAAGTTTTTTACAATAGGGGTAGCGAAGCACTGGCACAGGTTGCCCAGAGAGGTGGCGGATGCCCCGTCCCTGGAGACCTTCAAGGTCAGGCTGCACAGGGCTCTGAGCACCCTGACCCAGCTGTGGGTGTCCCTGCTCACTGCAGGGGAGTTGGACTAGATGAACTTTAAAGGTCCCTTCCAACTCAGACAGTTCTATGATTCTATAAAACAGAAAAGACAACCAAACTTAATAGCCCTGAATGAAGTATTATGCTGAATTACCTTCGAATTTGTGTAGAACACCATTTGAAAAATCTGTCCTTTGGATCGCCCCAATGGCAAACAGTCTGTGGCACTCTCAAAGGGACCGCTGTTCAATTCTTCCTGTCAGGGAATACTAAAATCACAAAAGAAATCACTCTGTGTCAAATTAGGACATGATTATAAGAAGATGTGCTTGCTACAGAACACCTTTCATTTGCAAGACTCAACAAATTAAAGAAGTAGAGATACTATTTTCTGTGATGAAGTCATTTCAGTAGGTCCAAGTGAAAGTTACATGGTTGTGATAGCTCTCACAGTTGGCAAAGTTTTTAATACTAAGGCAATAAGGAAATAATTATAGTCTTGATCTATCGTATACACAGTGGATCAGTGAAACAAGATAAATGTGATAGTACTGATTCTCCTCTTACTATAGCACAAATTCTTTCTTTCCTCTGAATCATGGACATATTTAAAACACTCACCTTCTTAACCCTGCTTCTGTAGGAACTAAAGTTAGGAGAGATTCTGGAGATACTGGGTTGCCAAACAATTACAGGAACAAAATCAGTTAGAAACATTTTTTGGCATCTTCATATGCAGCTTTACTGCTAAAATAGAAAGAGTGGCCTTCTGTGAGAGTAGCTGTATTTCACTTCTTATTTCTGTGAAAAATCAGAAGTGTTGCCATTGAAGAAAACAAGGAATGATGCTGGTTTTTTCCACTCAGTGAGGTAGGTACAGTAACTGGACAGCAAGTGAGAACTCTGGAAGTTTGTCTTCGATCTGTGCAGCATGTGGATGATTATACTTGGGTATTACAGTGAAGATGCAGAAGATGATGTTTGGGTGCTAAATGAGCAATGTGTAAAACAACTTCTGGCTTGAGAAAACAGAAGTTTTGTGATTATATCAGTAATTTGACAATGCAGTTAAATTGCCTTGAGATTTTTTAAAATGTTTATTCTTTTGCTCTCTCACTTCTTCAACTCTCTCTCTCTTTCTCTCTCTCTCGTGTGTGTGCGTGTGCGTGCGTGTGCGTGTGTGTGTGTGTGGTTGTACTGCTGTTTGCTGCCATGGCTGCTTTTGCTGTGTAAATTCAGGTGAAGACCTGGAAAGAAATGATGGATCTACAGCAAAACCCTATTTCATGTCAGCTAGCCTTCACCGAATTCTAGGGAAGAAGGAACCTAAGAAGGCAATAGGATAACATACAATAAACCTCAACATCAAAACAGTGTCACTTTTTAGCAAAATGTGTATCAAGTAGGCACAAGTAAAAACTGTAAATGATGCTTCTGGTTAATGGGTGATTCTTTCTTCCTTTTGCTTACATCTAAAAATCAGCAACATTGATAATGTTTAACTAGTTTAAATACTTAAGCTAACAGCTGTGAAACAAGGCCACATTTTAGTTTATAGAGTGCCTATTAAAAAAAAAATGTAAATTTGAAGTTTTTGTAAGTCTATAATAATGTTTTCATAACTTTTGTAACACATGTTGCTGCCTTAGACGACAGCAGTTTTGATAACATTTCTTTTTATAAGTGTATATTTGTAAAAGATATTCAGGCAATTTTTGAAAGCACTACCGTGTAATCTAATTAGCCATAAAAAGATAGTTTGAGACTCTCTAGTTAACCAGATGCTACTAAATTTGTAAATGTGGTGCTATGATTGTATTTTTTGTATACATGCTGGCTGTCAGCTACTTGAACTGTGATTATACATGCATTAATAATTCCCTACACTGAAAAATGTAGTAACATTTAAATCACATTGACAACTGTATATTTTAAGAAGTGATGGTACCCTGTAGTCCCAAAGAAGGTAATCAGAGAAGACTACAGTTGGTACTACTTAAAGTGTAGTTTTCTCTGAGTTGTGCTTGAAAGATGATATAATTAGGAGAAGGTCCTGTGGCGCTTAAAAAGGTGATTTGTGGTTCACACAAATGGAGTTTCATCTGGTCCAAGATGGCAATGTATCATTTCTGTGCTTGTGTTAATATCCCTTATCTTTAATGAGTCTCTGATTATGTTCTACATTATGAGGAGGTTGAGGTGCACTGAAAGGAAAACCAAATGCAGTCTTGTTTTTCCTTGGAGGAAAGTCTTGGCTGTGTACGTACACAAGGAACTCCATTGCATCTGCCTAGCTTCTTAGTAGGCATGGCAACAACCTTGTGGGTTCTGAGAGCCAAGGAGTGCCCTTCCTGCATGTCTTTGATCTCTCAGTGGATCCCACAGTAGGACAGGAAAATAAGACATTGAACTCGAGTCTTCTCATGATACAGGAATAATTAGCTACTGAAGGAAGCTCCAAAAGATGTACTGTGTGCTTTTTGATTGCTGAGATTATTGGTTATTAGAACAAAATCTATTGATAAAAAAGCATATTAACATTCTGTTCAGGTCTGTGAACCCCCCTTTAGTAGAACTATCACTGGGATTAGTAACAGCTCTGCTTAGATAAAAAGTCTTACACTCTGAGTACATCTCAAGTTTGTTACTGCCGTGAGCTGAGCTGAAGAGGTTTAAACTCATTAGTGTTGCAACTGCCCAAGGACACAACTCTGTTGAGTTGGATTTTTCATGGATTCCACGGTGCTAAGGTATCCCATTACCCACTTTCCAGGACTGGAATGTGGCATACCTCTCCTAAATCTGTGACAGGAATTCAGCTACTGGAAATACTTTTCTAGCCCAAGGAGTCTCTTGGTATCACAAAGAGAAAGGCAAATTCTTTTCCAGATGATCTGAATTCAAATTTCTGGGGAAAGTTTACTGGCAATACATATTCCAAGGTGATTTTACTCTCTGACTTACAGTTCCCGCTTGTGATTGTTTGAATCACAACGAAGACAGGTCTGGGGTTGAGTTAATGCACAGGTGATTACCACCCATCTGCTTGAAGTCATGGACATGATAGGATCTTGAAATCCTGTGAACGGAGGTGCCAGTGGCAGGATGCTCGTATGCATTCTCTGATCCAGCAGGCCCCGTAGCTCTCAGAAATGAGCGGTTCAGCTTTGGACCAATAACGTAATATGAAGTCATACAGTTACAACCTTAACTAGTGACTGTGGGCACCTTCAGTTTCTGAGAACTCACTTTGATCTCACTTGAGATACCATAAACTTGACTTACAGAAAGGGCTGAGAAACATAGCTTCTGAAAATTGACCTACGGTTTTCAATGTCATCATCATTCCTGTCTCACCATGTGTGCGGCAGTGAGTATTCAAACCCCTGTTAGTCTAGTCTCATCTGCGAATTAAGCCAGTAACACGGGCATATGTCACCGTTCCATGGTTAGAAAACCTGCTGGTCTGTGGTTACGGTCCATGCAGTAGTTACTACCATTTTTTAACTGCCATGTAATTAGTTTGCAGCGGAAGAAGCTGCATTAAGTAATCTATATTCCTCTAGTAGACTCCAGTGTCTTACTGGGATCGTAACTGAAGAAGTGTATTTCTGAATACAGTGTGCTTTTTTTATCATATGAATGTAACCATAGAGTTTATTAGGAATAAAATGTAACAGAAATAGTATACAGTTATTTGATTAGAGGACTTTTGTAACAAACCTATGCATTTACTAAAGGAATTTCTAAAAGTGAAAGTTTTAAATTGCATTATTATTTATATACAGTAAATATATATATGTGTGTATAAATTGTTTGCTCACTATTTTGTGCAAATTATTTAGAATGTAAGTGATCATCATTTCTGAGAAGAAAATTTAAAAGCCATTTTCTTAATGATATAATTAAGAGAACTGTGAAAATACGAAGCAATACCATATGAATTTTGTAATCAATAAATTGAATAAATCATAATGATTTAATAGTGAAATTGGCTTTTTAAAAAATAACCTACTATTGATGAATTAAATAGAAATTATTGCAAGTATTTACTTGGAAACAAAAATCACTTGAAAAGTTTTAAGGCTAGTTTATTGTAATGGTTCCTGACTAGTCCTGTAGACCAGTGTCTGAAGATTTACACCATGGGTACTAATAGCAACATTTATGGATTTGGACACATTTACCTTGTTGCTTGGTTTAGTATGAAATTTAAAATTCCGTTCTTCACTTCAGAGTGGAACATATGGCTGCGTATAGCACCAACAGGAGTCAGTGATAAAATTTCCCCCATTTCCATGAGGTGCAGGCCAGCCCTGTGTAGTGACAAGCGGCTGCTGCCTCTGCTGGTTCACAGCCCAGTGAGTGGCAACCGTGAGGAGCTGACGCCCAGCAGCTGGCGGTGCGCTGGCACCCGTGCGGTCCTGCGCAGCCCTTGGCTGTTCGGTTCTGCTCCTAGTGGGACAGCTGGAAAGGCAGGGTGGCTCTGAAAAAAGACCCTTTTACGCGAGTAAAGCTTTTTTTGAAGATCTTGAACAAGCAGGATGTAGAAACCAAGAGACTGTAGAAAATACCAGTATCATAGCCACGCGATTATGTTTGCTTCAGTTCTGGTTTGATTCATTGTGTCTCCCTGCAATATATGGCTTTTATCTGCGTATCTCACACTCTTATACCAAAGTTTTAATGTCAAGCCTTCAAATTTTATAAAGAAATAAAACAAAAAAGCAACCCCTCCAAAAAAAAAAAAAAAAAAAAGCAAAACAAGGAAACAAGTGAAATGGGATTATTTTTCTTACTGAGTTTTTTTCCCAAGTAGTATTCAGCAGTCGGTCATTGTGAATCGGGTGCTATGCGGATGCTGTGTAGTCTTTCAAACATTACTATTTAAAAGTATGAAATATTTTACTGTTGCATGTTCTTCAGTAGGATGGTGAAATGATTTGGCAGGCACAGTGTCAAGCTTATTCTGGGACAGACAATAGGTATTCTAAAATTGGTTGTCGTAGAGGTGGCTCCAAGGAACAGACTGTCTTCTGTAGTGCAGAATGTCTCCCTTCAACCCACTGCTAGTTGCTCAGCCTGCACGACTGTGTCCTCTCTGACAAAGTGCCTTAACTGGCTGTTGTTTTACCTGGCTCGTATCTTGCAGTTTATTCACATCACATAAGCTACACAACAGAAAAGGCTAGCTAGGAAACACAATACTTTCTTTATTTGGAATTAACTGATACAAAATTTAATTGTAGAAAAAATGTCAGACATATTTAAGTTGCATAATGCAGCATACACAATTTCCCTGGCGCTGTTGTTAGATCATGCAAGTATACAATGTGGTCCAGGAGAAAACACATGGCAGTTGTGGTGTTGCAAGTAATCAAATAAAAATGATGCAAGACCATTCCATTTTCAGTAGAATATTTTTTTATACTTTTAATTTATTGTATAGTGAACTTCCAAGTAGGGCCTATTCTGCTTTCAGTTACAGTGTTCATGTGCATTGTACCTGTGTGACTGTGGGAAGAGCTGGGCTACTGCTACTTAGAAGAATAAAAAAGCTAGCAAATACATATTATAATTCTGTAATATGTCTGTTTGTGTGTTCACAAGCATAAACTTCATTCTCCATTTTAAACTGATAATTTGCTATTGTGGAAGTGTTTTATAAATTATTCTAAATTTTTTAACTTTTGATACCAGGTGATGATTTTTGAGGTAATTAGTCATTTGTACTGCGCTGTAATCAAATTAGAAATATAACGGTTTCTTCATGTTTAATTAACACTAATACTGCTAATATTAAAATTGTCTGTTACTTTATGTTACAAAGTCCACAAGCGTTTGTCCCAAATAATGAGTTGTAAAATCATAAGAAGGCTATCTAAGGTTTAAGAAATGGAAAGGAAGTTACTGACTGTTTCAATAATTAATATGATTGTTACAGGTATGTTACTATTGTGCCAAACCAAATTAACATGAGCACATGGCAGGTTGAGCTCTAAACCCTGTTTGCTTCTGCTATGCAGAAATAGGAACGTATTGTTTAAATACCTTTGGTAACTAAAGCATTTAATATTTAATTTTCTTGTTGCTCACTGTTTTACAGCTCTTGGGGATTGTTCTAATAAAGATTTCGATACAAAGCAGAGTGCGTATGTTTGTGCAAAGCGCTGTACGAGGCCGCGGCCCCTGCTCCTGGCCGGAGCGTGCGGTGCCGCTCTGCGCCCCGGCCCCGCGCTCTGCTCGCGTGGCCGCCGGAGGGGCNNTGGGCTCGCCTGCAGCCCCTGGGGCTCGGCCGGACCCTGGTGGTGTCGTGCCGGCGTGGGGCGATGGTGGCTGCTGTTAGGCACAGGAATTAAATCCTGTGGCGCTGGGAGCCCCTGCGCTACTGCTGCCTAACGCGTGGAATTTCCTAACACTGTTCCTAAAGGCTTGAGGATGGTTTTTTTTGCGTTTATCATCTGTATTTCTTGAACTGTATAATAACACAACAGCTTTTTAGCTGTACCTGTTTTGAAACCTGTTTTACCAGACAAGGTGTCATTGTTAGATCAGCCAAATTCATACCTAGTAATTCGGTAGAAATCTCTTTTTGGTTGTGTGAGGTCCACAAAACTTTCATCACATACAATTGTTTGGCTTAACCCCCTTAGATTTCACAGGAAATACTGCTGTAGATGTTGAAATCACAGATGTCGCTGTAGAAAGGCAGAGTCCCAGTCCCTCCATTGGCCCATTGCCAGAAGTGGGGGAAAAGGGACAGTGCCTCTGCCTCCAGTATGTTTTGCTGCTTGACAAATTAAACTAATAATAATAAAATAACAATTTCTTTTTTAAAATGCAAAAGCGTTTCAGTGATGAGGATGAATTTCATCAGAGACAGCACAGCAGCGCTGGAGCAGTAATTTGGAGGCAGGAAAAAGACAGAATTTGAGCTCAAGGCTAATAGCTAAAGGTATGGATGGTAAGTCATTCCATGGGTGGGGAGTCTTGTTTGAGAACGATGTGGCCTTGAGCTGTCAGTGCAATAAAAACAAATGATAAAATTTTTGAATTAGCACAAAAAAGATACGATGCTTACAGTTATGGACAGCTGGTCATTGCTGTCATCTTGTGCAGAATGGTGACTGTGCTGGCAGCAGACATTGATCTTTCTGAGGCTTTCTCAGTTGAGAAAGCACAGCTGTTTGTTTGGGATTCAGTGTCTGAATAGCCAAGAGATGCATTCAGACTCAGAGTACACAAGAAGCTTTAATTTCATAGTTTTAGCACGTCTTTTAAAGCTAAATGTTTAGTGTATTAGCACTTGCACTGTACAATACTGTTGCTCAGAGAGAGTTAAATGCTGTCAGTTTTGATGGGGAAGTTGGTGGGTTTGTGTTGTACGGGCAGTGGCTGTGGCAGGTGAGCAGTGATGCTTGTGCAGCCCAACTCGCAGCAGCACTGCCATGCTCTGCTCTGCACGAGTCACGAGCAGCCTGTGGCGAAGGTAGAATTAAAGTGGGGACAAGGCAAATGCATGCAGAGAAGAGAATGAATCAGCCCTGCAGGTTTAATGTGGTCAAGTTCAGTTCCAACTACATAGCAGAAGATGAACTGTAAGTGTCATCTTCAGAAAGATAAAACACATTTCCTGAAGCTGGTTTAGCAACTGGGCTGACAAATCACAGAATCACAGAATGTTAGAGATTGGGAGGGACCTCGAAAGATCATCTAGTCCAATTGCCCTGCCAAAGCAGGAACACCTAGAGCAGATTGCAAAGACAATGTAACTCAAAGACTGTGTAACTCAGGAAGAGGAGTGAGCCCTGCAGAGGAGTGAGCTCCCCATTGCTTGCAAGAGGTAAAAGACATTGTTGCTTTGCAGTGAATCTTCATGAAAGCGTACTTACTGTTTTTTCCTAATATTTTGATCAGATGCGAATTAGTGTGTTAAAGTAGAAGATCATAATTTGAGTTCAGGTGATCTTGTATAGCCCTGCAGAATTCATCATAGTTGGAAATGTTGCCGAAAGATATGCTTCTAATATAAACATTATTGTAAGGGGGTTTTGGAGAATGGAGGACTTTTACTATGTGCCTCATATGTACATAGTTATTTTAATTAAATTTGGATTTTTTTAAACTACATCAACATCTCTTTGTAACATACATCGTCTGTTGGAACTGACTATATATATAGTCTTTCAGAAAATTTCAGGCTTACTAACACAATTGTCTTATTGCTTCCTTTTGAATGTGTTTTCAGACTGATGTTTTCTTACCATTCACATTACCTTTAAATCTACCACTGGCTGCAGGCCATTGAAACTTTACGTCCAGATGAGTTCAAAACATAGCCTGGTTTTCTCTAGTGTACCAGAATTCTGATTGCTGTTCTTTTCCAGGATTTTTTTTTTTTTTTTTTTTAACAAAGATGGTGTTCCGTAAAGGAGCCTTACACCATGTAAATCCCCCCCCTGCAAACCAATAACCCGTGTTGCCACTTGGTGGGACGCAGCTTCTTGGGTTTGGTGCAGGGGGTATGCTCTGCTCAGCAGCGCCTGCTGCACAGGGAAGCGCCCTCCCTGGTACTGCACGTCCTAACTGTGCTGCAGCTGCACAGAGCAGAGCAGTGGTGCAGCCAGGAGGGTGCGAACTGACTGAAATTTCTGCTGAAGAAGGAAATTGTGCCATAACTGACTTGCTATAGAAAAACAGACCCTGGTCATAAATACGGGATCAAAATGCTTCTGCCTTTGTCTTGGCCAGTGTTTGATGTGTACCACCTGTGATGTCTTTGCAGTTTGGCTCTGCAGATGAACATTGCTGTTGGTGCATTTTATTCTAAGACCTGTCATGCTGCTCTGCAAATCTACACAGCTGCAGATGGCTTGGAAAGGAAAGGACTGTTTTATACAGTGCTTCATAATGTGGTCTCTGGTTGCCATCATTTTCAACACATCTGACCAACTCAATTTCCTGTCTTGAATCAACTTTCATTTCATCAGTTCCCAAACTCTCATCTCTCTTGGTTTGGCTATGCTCTGCAGTGATCTGTTTTAATTTTGCAGTCTTCAAGAGCGCAAGTTTGCTATTTAGAAAATTAAGTAGTCTCCGGGGAAAGCTGTGTATTTAATTGTTTCAAATGATAATTAAAAAAGGGTTGTTTTTTTTTTTTTGTAGTTTGTTTTACTTTACTTCTTTATTTTAAACTTCATGTACTTCAAGTTTCTTACAGAAATGCTAAGTACTGAAAAAGTTCATAGTGGTATGTTTAAGCTCACAAATCTTCTAACAATCGTCCAAAACAATTTAACAGCTTGTAATACTATTATCGACTGTAGAGGTTCTGGGTCACTGAAGCTTAGGAAAGCAGGTGTTTAACATTACCGGTTCTTGATGTCCAGAGGTGGCAATGCTTTCTGAACTGAAGTCATGACAAGAAACTTGTAACTTCATGTTTGCGCATACTGTATGGTGCAGCTCTTAGCATTTCAGTCCTCTACCAAGAAGCCTGTTCAGATTCCTCCAGAAGACACACTGAAGATCAAAATTTGTATTAAAAGGTAAGGTTTCCCCAGATTTGACTATGTATAATGTACATCCAAAATTTTTTTTACTTAAAATCGTATTTTGGGAGACACGAATGAACTTTCCACTAAAAAATAAAGAAGAGGAAATAGCCCTATTAAATAAATGAATTGCTGTTGGAAACCTCACTGAATGTGTTGTTAAATGGAAACCAAAGTCAGTTGTGGGGGGTAGTTTTGTGCTAGAATTGTGCATATTCTAGACATGCAAAAAGCCGGGTCAGGTCTTCGTGACTCTATCTAAAGATGTCCCACTTTTTGCATTACACTACTCTACTTTCACAGACCTTTGAAGTAAACTGGGGTGGGATCTGACTCTGACTTCCTTTTGTTGCCTTTGTAGAACCTACTGTGCAAGCAGCCCTGTTGCAAAATGATATAATTTAATTCTAGTTCTAAGATGGAACTGTGCATCTGCTTTTGTCTTACCCTGAATTTTTGTAGGTACCATCTATGCTGTGGTTTCTGTGTGTACGTGCGTTCTTTCCTCAGTGTGCATTCTGCAAATACTTCTCAGTAGAGTTTTGAGAAGTTTTAATGGAGTGATTGTAGTAACAACTTGTTATTTGTCAGTGGTGAAGTTCAGTGCTGGTGGTACTGTAAAAAGGACAAAGCTGCAGTGCCTGTAGTGCTAAAGTTGGGGTGGGAGAGACTCAAAGTAAGAGCAGAAAGAAACAAGAATGGTCAAGAAAGGGATAGCTTGCAGTTTCTTGGTCTGCTGTTTTTGGAATCACTCAGCTCTCACATAGCATTTAACACGTGAGTTCAAAGTCTGTGTGCTCCACCATCTGTGGATGTGTATTTTCAGAGTCCCTCAAGCCTTGGCCGGTGCTGCTTCGCATCACATACGCTGAATTTCCAAATAGAGTTTATTGAAGTAAAAGGTTATATTTGTTTGTGATCACATGAAGTTAGAGCTAATTTGTTGTCATCTGTAAGTTCTGACTCAACAAACTTCTAACTGAAAAAGCGGGTGGCTGACAAAGTACTGCTATTTGTTTGCTTATAGCCACTTTATTGCTTTTTAAGTGCGTGTGTCCATTAAGTCCTGTTAGCACTTCTGCTTATTATTAATCTTATTCCTGAAAACAGTAAAAAAAAAAATGGCTGTTAGTTTTGCCAGCATTCAGCAAATTACACTTAATTTAAATGATATTTTAATAACCAATTAAATGATATTTTTATGTTTAGTTTTCTTGGATAACCTGCTGGCTTGAATTCAAAATCAAACATTTTCTTGTGTGACTTTTTAACAGAGTAGCTATCTTTCAAATGCAATGGCTTAATTTTAAAAAGTGTAACTTTTTATGTGCTGGTGTACTGTTACTTGTTCTAGGTTTATCATATTTTGGTAATAAACTCTGTAGGTGGCTTAGAATTGAAGACGGATTTTTTCCCATGAGGTCAACTCGGTAAACAATGGTGCAATTTGTGATGGCAGCTGTTGTAAAGATACCATTCCTGGGGGCAGGAGGGGAGGGGTTTGTTCCTGTTGAGATGTGGGCTTAAAAAACAAACAAACAAACAAACAACCACCAACAAGCAAGATATCGGTGTCCAAAAGAAAGCTCTTACGTAGTAATGTGCATGCCCAGCAGGAAAATGCTCTTTATGAGATGGGTGGGGAAGAAGGCCGGGGAGAGTTGTGTAGAGAGGAATGTGTAGTCTGCAGGCAGGAAAGGAAGTTGTGAGGTCTTTTACCAGGACTGCTGTCGAACTGCTCTGTGTTTATTTGTTTAGGTCTAGCCTTAGTTTCTCTCAAGGAATCCGAAGCTACTTAGTTCTTCAAATTAGAGTGATTTTTTTTTTTTTTTTTTTAAAGAAACTTGGTGTGAGTCAAGTTGCACTTTAAAACAAGACAGTTTAGTATTTTACATTACCAAATTATGTCTAAATTAGCATCACCTCAAGTGTTTAACTTAAAACTTCAGCAGGAAGATTCTCCCACCTGCATATCAGACCCAAGAAAACAGCAAGAATCACTTTGTCTGCTACTATGCATGCAATTTTATATCATGCAGTTACGTGGGAGGGTATTTCAGGTACTGAAAATTACATGTTTAATTTAGTGTTACACCCAGAGTATTTCAGTATGATGCATGTTAAAACAAAATGTGAAGTCATTCATGTTCTACAACAGCTTGCGTCTTTAGCATTATTTGTGGGATGTTGTGGCAGAGTATATTAGCCCAGACAAAGCAATGTGCCAGTGCAGCCAGGTTACTTCAGCTACTCAGACTATCTTGAGCAACTGTGAGCAACACTGCAAACAGTGCTAACATTTAATTTCTGAAACATGAATAATTCAAAACTTGCTATTGAAGATATGCTCTCAAAAGCCATCATCCTTCTGTGGCAGCAGGAGGAACACTACCTTTTTTTCCTTTTTATTTTTAACCACATTGAAATAGTTTGACCAGAACAGTTAAATCTCACACATTAGAGACGCTAACTCAGTTGGGAGAGGAAAAAAAGGACATGAACACACCTTCAAGAAGTACCATTTCCTTCTGATGCAAGTAAAGTTTAGGCGTGCAGATAGGATCTACCCGCCTTAAATCCTTGAAGGAAACTAGTCTGTGAAGACAAAAATCAGTTCAGTTGATAGCATGCACTAGCCTTTATCCATCAAATCAGTGCATTACACTTTCTCAATTCAGGCTTAACACATTAACAGTTGACACAATGTACTCTCTAGCATTCAACTGAGTTCCAGTTTCTATTCATAAGCAGTTTGGTACAAGTCAAAATACTGGACTAGACATTACTTCAAAAATGTAGACTATTTAAATACTGTGTATTAGTCATCCTCCAACTTAAAAACAGAAAATAAAATAATTGAAAAAATCTGAAGCAGTACAAATGCTAAATATGAAAGCAGATCTGAATTTTTAAGTTCTCCACTCACAGACTTAAATCACAGTTAAAATCTCTCCTGTATGTCCAGTTTCCCTCTCTGCAGAGTACACCCTCACTCTAAGGAGAAGCACTGTTTCGTGTATACTTTCTTTAAAGAAGTACCTACTTGAGGTGTTTCAAGACCAATCTAAATCCATTAGAAGGATTTTTTAAATCAATTGAGACACATGAACACTCCTGAAAAAGTCCAGTGCAGCACACCTAAGTATACCAGGAGCCTTCTTCTAAAATTGAAGATTTAAGTCGAGCACTTCACAAATGTTCACAGTTCAACCATAAAGAGAGCAACAGTTTTGCTTAGCATGCTAGAGCAAAAACTTTATTCAGTTCATTTTGAAAATATTTGCAACAGAAATTTATTTTGTAAACTCACAGAAATAAGCTTTAACATATAGGCTGTATACAACTCAAATACAGATAATACTTTTAGCAATAACTTACAGATACAAACTAATGATAAACTACAAATTCACAAAGAACTGTAAACATTTTGCACAATTGTCAGTCCTTTCTTTTAGGCAAAGTGCATCATTTTCTTTTGATGACAAATAAATTAACAAATACATAATTAGAGTGGACTACTTCCAGACAATACAAAAAGGTGTTTAATAAGGCTTGTAAACAAGGTAATAGTTATTTATGCAGAATCCATAAAAGTGTCTTGCAGGCTAAATATATACTTACATATCTGGGCACCAAAAATGATTGTGAAAATGCTTTAGATGTTAAATAAAAAGTTAACATTAATATCTTCCCAATGATATTTTTCCACACACAATAAGTGACTTAAGGTTACGTCCTTAATAGCTTATATCCCTGACAGAAAGGAATTAGGTATGACTCATTGGCAGTTGTGTCATTGAATGGGGTAGCAAAGGCTGGAGTCCAAGAGCTGTAGGTGAATGAGCTACAAAAACAGAAAGATTTACTGGTCAACTTCATTAGAAGTAGAAAAAAAGATTATAAACTAGTAAAACCCCACTGGGTAGATAATGGTGTACTGGCCCCAACCACCTAAGCAAGCTCTGTTTTTCTAGCCAAGTCTGATGCCTGGAGGTACCAGATGGCATCACAGGCACTTCCACCAACCCCGTACTTCGGGCCCAGCATTCACATGTCTCCAACCACAGCCCACCTGACACCACCACCTTGGATCAGATTGAGCTCAGGCCACACATGCAGCTCAGAGTCCAGATATCCCAAAACCTTCTGTCTCTCAATCACAAGTGTGAGCCAAAGTTGTTGACCCATCGGGTCAAATAACACACAATGACTGAAAAACTTCTGAAAACCAGGGTCCCCCCCCATTATTTGTTACTGTGAAGGAAGCTTATGTTTTCATTGAAGTTGCTGGATCCTACAGTTTGTGGGGTAAGAGTCAGGGAGTGGGTGGCCAACTGTTTTTATTAAAATAGGATATTGCTGAAAATATGGCATGAATACTACAAAAAAAGTGCTTGAATTAATGTATAGTATTCATGCTTTGGAGAAAGCACAAAACGTGGTCTTCATACCCAGATCTTCGGCTGTGCTGTTACAGCGAAGGGCTACTGCTGGAAGCGGCACACTGCGTAACAAGGCACAGATAGCAGACGGCATTAAGGCTAACATGAGAAATCGGGTAAGCTTCCTTCATGTGTGCTTTGTAAACTGTTCCTGCCACAGCCAATAACCCTTTTACCTGGATATGCAGAGTTGTACCTACCATCCATATAACTATGTAGAGCAGTTAACATAGTCCCATCTTGGGGCACATATGCTGAGTATGCCATTTCTTCTAACATGGGCGGAGACAGCCTGGAGGGCTGAACTGCTGTGACTGGAGCAGTAGATGAATGATTAGGACTAACATGTTTCTTATGGCGTGCTCTACAATTTTGAAACCATACCTGAAAAGGGGGAAAAATTTACATCATGTTGATCGATTGCATTCTGGTGTGACATGAACTTGATATAAACCTCAGAGTTCAGTTGGTTAATTGGGCCTTGAACATAACACTGACCGCCCAAAAGAAGAAATATCCGCTCTGAAGCTGCATGGTGCCTTAAGCCCATGCAGGAAAGCTCCTGTAGCAGCCAACAGCCCACAGAGGGCAGGCATCTGGCTGTGCACCCGCAGCACAGGGCAGACTGCTGTCCCCAGGTGCAGCCACAGCTGTGCCTAAACACTCCTGGCAGTAAAACGGATTTTTCACAAGATACCCATTTTCTTTTCTATGCTGAGATGTGTGTGGGTTTCAACTTTTTTACAGCTTGATCACAGCTTCCAGATACCTCATTTCTACAGAAACACTGTTAATCTTCTGGGCTAGGATGAGATAAGGGAATGGGAAGTTTATTTCTAGTTATATAAATGTATAAATTTAATACAGAAATAAATACATAGAAAAAGAGCATGAATGTAACAGTTACAAAGGGGCATCTTCAAGCAAAGTAAGAATCTAAATTCATGTTTCTCAGTTTTGAATCACTTGGGCATGTATTTTAACTCTGCTCTCCAAAGAGGATCCCCAGGTAATTAGTCCTTATGACTGTGTTAAATATCACAAGCCATTTCCAAGAAGTGCAGCTCCTAAGAACACCTTATTGAATTCATAAGGTTACTTATGAAAAGCTTAGTCCCAGTTTACGTACTATTTAGGCTGTGAAGTTTCTTCCTTGAAGATTATTAATCCTCCACACAAAGTGGAAGAGGAATACTGCAAATCATCCAAGCCAACATTTTGGTTCTAGACCTATTCCTGACTAAGGATGTTGTCTGATGTTAAAAACATCACATTAGATCTTTTTCCATCTCACAGTAACTACAGTGTTATGGTTTCAAGGTCAATAAGCATTTCCAGCGGGTGAGTACCAGACTTTGTTAGCCAAGTAACTTAGCACAGTCACCTGTATAACACGCCTGCTCAGGCCTGTTCTTTCTGCCAGTTTCTGAAGCGTCTGTGCATCTGGATTGTTGTCCTGAGCAAACTGTGCTTGCATAACCTGAAAAGGTAAGACAAGAGATTGCAATTTTTTTTTTTTTGGTACAGTCCCAAGAGTGGCATTAGAGACTTTTCTCAGACTGTGATCCTTCTCCTTTCCTGTTCTAAGGAAACTGTAATTCCTAGTCTCCAAACAATCCCCAGTAAAACAGAAAAAAAAAAAAAAAAAAAAAAAAAACAGAACCCAAACCCAAAATAGAAGCTCCTTATTCTGCTTAACTGAACTGAGATATTTATGAGAAATTAATTCTGCTTGGAAGTAGTCAAAAATGGATGAACTGTTCTGTTACTGCATGAAAGGGATTGTGGAAGAAAATTCACTGCAATGCAATCCAAGCATGCTTGATGAAGAGAACGGCCATAGCAGCAGACCAGAGTGCACAGCATAAGGCAGGAATGAGCTTTGACTGGGTTCTCTGAACTTGTCAATTCCTATCTGCATCTTGTATTACATGGGGCAACTTAATCCTCTTTTCAGCTGCACGAAGAACTCAGGCAACTTGGATGCTCCTTGTACTACATTTACTTCTCGCTGATGTGAGGCGCACATAGGATCCACCCTGACTGACCTGCACTGTGCAGGTGTTTGGCTGGACTCATCTTTTTAACAAAAACTCACGTGAGCACCTGTCATTACAATGTGAATGTAGATGTCAGCCTGACCGGCATCTTGAACAACTCTGGAACCTGCGAGAGTTTACCTTCAGTAGGGAAGCAAGACTTCATGCATCTCTGCAGGACTTCTTCAGCAATTTAGTAAAATGTAGTTACTCATTTCTGGATTTTGTTCCTTGCTGATCTGCAAACTTTGCCTTGCTTCATCTTTGAAGAATTCAAATTACTATTCTTCGCATTCAGAAATGCTGAAGCTATTTACTTTCCTACTAGTTTCATATAAAGACATCAAAAGACATGGACATCCTTTTGCATAACAAGTACATCATGAGGCACACTACTGCAAGTCAAGTCTTATATCAAGGATAGGTACAGAGACCTGCTGAAGTAGGTAACAATCTATTTTAAGTCCCCTTTCTGCAGAAATTCAAACTTGATGTCCATGCCTTATGCCCTTTTCAGGTTATTGCTAGTACCCTTGTTCTGGATTAAGAGCACCTTGTCTCCAGGCATGGATGAAACAGCAAACCAAGCTCTGAACAGCCACGTGCTGTGTTACACAGCACTGCTTCAATGCTTCATGTGTTATTGTGCCTCAGCTTATTTCACCTGGACTGCTTTTACCACAAACAAGAGAAGGACAGGCTGACAAAACATAATACAAAACCGACGTCATAGTGGCAGTGTGCAACCAGAAACTAACTAAAGGAATGTTATCAACTGAACGTGGGAATGTGTAGCTAGCAAGGGAGAAAGATGCTGTTTCCGTCCCACTACCAGTTGAAAGTTCTAAATCTGGCCTGGTCTCACTGCTCCCCTCTCATGGGGAGCCAGCAGAGGAACACTTGTGGGTTGTTCTCCCTAACTGGCCAACTTAGTGGTGATCCAGAGGGAGAAATTACTCACATCTGAGGCAGTCCAGCACTAACTCTTGCCAAGATAGCAACAAGACAAGAAGCTTTGAAAGCAAAGAAGATGCAGGCAGTCCCCACCCTCCCTTCTCAGGACAAGCTTGACCCTATAAAGGAGGGGTTTTGATTTGGTACTCCCAGACTTCCTAGGCTCCCACTTCCCTTGTCCTGACACTGGAAAGGAATGTAACTAGTGGTTGAGCTAGTATAACAGGATATTGAAAAAACATGTTTTGATAATGCATGATCAAGAACAAATTGGACAGTAAGAAAATTGCTGCCAAGAACTTCAAATGCACTTTTCCTGTATTTCACTCCACCCAGCTCTAAGAAAAAAAAAAAAAAAACATTCCCCCTTGCCTCTAAAACATGCAACATTAAATACTGAAAGCAGGCTCTTGAAACATGACACCGAGACCACAGAGTTTAGTATGTCCAAACAGGCAGCAGCAAAGCTCAAAGATACTTTGAGAACGAGTATGCCTGTGAAGCGTTTTGAAAGGACTGAGAGAAGGGGGGGAAGAGAAGGATGAGAGCAAAGGTGAGTTCCTGCTATTAGACTATTGGTCTGTCTTCCTAGTGCACATAAATATAGCCAAGACTGTAAGTGTAACATGATCTAGAAAACAAGTGTGGAGCCTTAGGAGCAGTGGTGATAAGAGATGTGCAATTATTCTCATCTTCTCTATAAAACAAAGAGAAACAAGAAACATTCATTGAGGAGAGCTGAGCTGTATTCACACGAATATCCTTAGTACAACTCTTCAGATTACGTAATTCTAAAAATATTCTTTATCACATGTAGTGATGTAAATGTCTGATTAAATAGATTTCATTGAGTAATCAAAATAGAACAACCTTTTTATTTCCACTCTGCAGAATTACTGGCTGCCCCCAGGGAAATAAAAGGCTTGAAGGGTAACTATTTCATAGAAACTGCTGAAGCTAACAAACTATTCCAGAAACATGCTGTGTCTTGATAGTTTATGAAATAGTATAAAGCATACAAGCTTGTTATTCCCCCACATATGTATCTGATTTCCTATCAGTTCAGAAGTTATGTCCTCCATGAACCTGAAATACTCAGGTTTTTAGCACTGCCTCTACCTGGAGTTGATCTGCTGTGAAGCTGGTCCGAGCTCTTTTTGCTGGTTTGGGATGATTAACATCTTGTTCTGTTAGCAATGCTCCTTCCACACTAATCCCATTACCTGAAGCATTAAAAAGAAAACACCGTCTGCTAAGCATTCAGAATTACGTTATTTATAAATCAGAGTGTCTTCTAATAGCAGCTTGAACTTTATCTTGAACAAAACCACAGCTTTTGTCAAAGTTAAATCGATCTGGCGCTGTTAGACCCCAACTGATGGAAGAAATAGTTGCACCATGACATTGTATCAACTAGACAGCTTTGCTTTCTTTTCCTTAGGATAGGAAACAAGTTACACAAACTCAAAAAAAAAAACCATCAAATAATTTGCACATTATTTTAATCCAAGAACCTGTGCTTCCAGCCTTCGCAAAGCTAGATAATTACCTCTTTTAATAAGGAAGATGAAGTAAAACCCAACAATTTAATTAAAGCTAAACCACAAACTGTTCTTAAAAGCAGTGTTACCATTTTCAACCTCTCTTTTCAGGTTGTCCAACATGCAATCATAATGTACTCTGCAAAGGACCTTCTCTTCAACCAAAGCAAATTCCTCTCCAGTAGAAAGCTGTCTCTTGCAGGAGAAGCAGGCAAAACACGCCAAGTGATACACGTTTCCTTTAGCCCTTCGGACCCAGTCAGTAGCATGAATGTGCCTCCCACAGCGGGAGCAGCGGGTGCCGTACCGCCTGCAAACGACAAAGGCGGACAGAGGGCTCAAGTCAGACACCCACCAACGCAGGCAAAACGATCGCTCCAGAAGGCGCAGAGACAAACGGACGCAGAAGCGCAGCCACGGTCCGCAGCAGAAGGCTGACTGCGCAGAACTACAGGACTGCGGAACAGTGGTTTTACAGCAAAAAAAAAAAAAAAAATCAACATGCTTGTGTCCGATAACTCAAGGCAAGATTGCTACTGATGCACAGAAGTTAATAATTTACTCAAGGCAAAGAACAACATTAAAACATTTGAACTAAAACATGGACTCAGAAATCATCCTTCCTTTTACAATAATCTCTCTAAAAGGCTGTCAGTGGGACGTAGGAACAGCTGGCCTCATGCTCAAAATTGTCCCAATTATTCAAATCCGTTTCACATTGCTGTAGTGGTAGTTCAGACTGCTTAGCTAAGTCATCCTCCACTAATCATTGTTCCCTTCAGCAGAAGGGGGGCAGGGGGGTGGGAAAAAAAAAATCTCCATAGTTTTTCCCTTAATTACTGTCACATTATTTTTATAATCTTTAAAAGAAACTCAAACACTGGTGGATATTGACGTTACTTCTGTAGAATGTTGCTCTTTCAAGAGGAAACTAGCAACTAGGACATGTTGGGTTACGTAGATAAGCATAATTTTGTTTTTCCCCAAAGTCCACAGTGTTCAGCCTGCCCCCCCACCCCTTCCCCGTTCGGGGTCAGGGCTGCCTGGCTGACAATAAGCCATTCACTATACGGATGAGAATCCCAGAAGTAGTTTGGCCTGGGGAATTACTAGTGGTCACACCAAAATTAACAGCAAAAATTCTTCCTGCTTTCTGAAGATTTTGCGTCTTGAGTACTGAGGCCAATGCCAGTCAGAATTAATATTCTTCCTTACATGACTAGATCTTAATCTTGAAGAATGCTTTATGTTCTAAATCAAATGGATCGTAGAAAGGTATAACTGCTGAAAGCTTTTAAAGATTAAGAGATTTATTGTGAGGTGTTTTAATAGTTGCATGTGATACCCTACGTCTCATAGCACTGGAGTGCTAGTCTGAACAGAATCATCTCAGCTCTACCTTGTATTCTCAGCCAGCGCTACGTAAGAATGACTCTTTGTACATATGATGAATTTACTGCGCTGCTTCGATAGACACTGTGACTAGTGTTTCCCCCTCCATGTATACAGAGGTAAATTATTCTGTAAATGCAGTAGCTAGGCATAACTTAAAGAAAGAAGAGATTTGTTATGTAGTTACATTAGACGGACCTGGGGCTTCTCAAGTCCCTCTACAAAATATATCAAAGCTTAATTACTTAATATATATATACACCCATATAATCAGCAAACGAAGAGCACCTAAACACACATTTTAGTTACAGACTGAGCAAAAGCTGACAAGCAAGTGTGAAATTGTATTAGATAAACTGTTACTGGTGCACAATATACCTGAAATAATCAAGTTTGCAGAAGATATCTTTATCTTTGATGTAACAGCTGGTGTGCCTTCCTAGAGACGTCCTGCAAACACTGCATGACAGACAGCGTACGTGCCAGCAGAGGTCGTTCACCTGCAAGAACACCAAAAGAAAAGTACCCCCCGTAGTTTGCGCTACTAATATTATTATTCTGTATTTACAAAACCTATTTTTTCATACAACAAGAAAAGACCAAAAAAAAGACACATACCATGATTCACAGAAAATTTATCTTCAAGACAAAGCTGCCTTTAGAACTGCATATACATTAGAGGTTAATGAATTTGATGAAAGTCTTCAAAATAAGCTTTCATGGCTTTGTAATCAAAAGCACAGGATGAGGAAAGCAAGTGATTCAAGTTCTACACAGATACACGGTGCCCGGTTTTGTTCTCACAATATTAGAGTAACGGAGCGAGTTTTGGCCTCACACGACCTTACTGCTAACTTACACTCTTATTTCCCAGTCTGCAAGAACTCCTGTCTAACATTTAACAAAATTTGCAAAGTGATTTGAAATTCTAAAATGCAAATATTGAAGAAAAAAAACAGCCTGCCAAGTAGAAACACCATGAACTGCACCTTGCCAGATTTGTGATAAAGCAAAGTTGGTGAATGAAGTGGGAGCTTCAAAACATCAGCAGTTGTTTTCCAGCAAATTCAACAGTTGTTTAAGACGTAATATTTATACTGAAATTATAGACATGCAAAGCAGCAGCAAGTCAGCAGTTTTGAAAAGCAACATGTAAGTTCTGGTCAAATAAGTTGTGTGGAATTTTAATTTCTTCATTTTTATAAAGAGAATTCTTTGTCATGCAGACATTGTGCATCATCCATCAGCTAAATAACTTAATTTGAAAATGCAAATGTCTCACTGACCATAGAAATCAAGTGACAACCCTGTGGGTAATTCTGTATTTATAAAAGGAATCATGTAAACCAAACAAGGAGTAAGTTTAGATTTACGCTTTCTTAAAATCTTCTGTGCCGATTTCTCATTCACAGCAAAGGGTGGGTTCTTCAGCCCTTATACCAGGAATGGCAAAGCAGAAATTTTACATAACCCAGCATGTGCCTTCCGTCAAAAGGCTGCCAGGCAAGCCACAGAGGAAGAGAGGTACTACTCTGACAGTGGGCTGGAAGAGCCCATTTCAGTCATTCTTCAGGTTATAATATGTCAGCTTGCCGTTGCCCAATGCTCTCCCAAGATTTATCCTTGTTGACAGCCATAGTTTCATACACAGACAAGTTTACACCACTACATAATGTGAAACTGTTGATAACGGCTGTCACCAAATTGATCCTCCCAGCTATTTTTTAGACTGGGCACGCTGCAGGCAGACAGGACAACAGCATTCGGGCCAGACCAAGCCCGCTGCATGCCTCTGCACATGCCAGGTTGCCCAGTGACCCCCACAATGGCTCGCACCAGGACCCCAGCGCGGGCAAGGGCCGGCAGCGCCCAGCTCCACACCGCGTGAGCCGGCATCCCAGCAGCACCCAGCTCCTCGCACTGACGGCTCTTCAGAGACTAACGCTCTGCCGCAGAACAACGGGAAACTGGTAGCTGTGTTACTTGTCTGGTTTGGTGCCCCGTCTACCTTCTGATTTATCATTTTATAGGGCTGAATTTAGAAGCCATACTGCTGCTGATCAGCAAGCTATCAGTTTCCCAACACAGATTTCTTTCTCTGCCTATAGAGAAAGGAATATTTAAACTGAAATGTAAATAATCATTTAAAGATCTTTCGCTCCAAGCCACGTTGTCCAAGTTTTTCAGAGAGCAGACAGCAAGCAGGAAATGAGCAACAAAAACGTCATGGGGAATTAATGGGACTGCAACTGATTTCTGTCAGCACTGCTCCCAGTTACACTGCACAATCTGCCCGCAAACCCAGCCTGCTACAAAGGAGGCTGGAGTCTACTGGTACAAAAGGTACAGGGCTCTCCCTGCCCTGCACCAGCCCTGGTTTAAATGAATGCCACTCCAGCATGCACATTCCTTTGACCTCCTCATTGTGACTGAGATCTAAAGCAAGTGAAATAAAAAGAACATTTATGTGTTCAGTGGTGCTATTAATTTTCACCCTGCAGGATATACAGTGGATTTAAGGCTGCATCTATTGGAATCAAGCGACTGAAAGCAGGATTTTCTAATCTCACTTCTGAAAGAAGAAAAGGCAAGACTCTGACCCAGTATAACTTTGAGGGCTGTAATCCAGAACAAAAACAGCTGCCTTCAAACTGCCTTCAAACGTTATGTTTAAAGCCACACATTTTTGTTTGATAATTTTTCTCAGTCCTGAACGCTAACACTAGCAAGATCATTCTACAATCATGCAATTTGCTAACTTCAGAGACACCAGTACTTCACCTTTTGGAGGAATAAATCATTTACACGTATCTGAACTAGTGCTTCTTGCCTTTTAGATTCATGGCATCACACTAAGATATTTGAGCTAATAACAAACAGGTCATGCTGCCACTGCTCAATCAGAACCATAAAGCACAGCTGGGAAGTTACCCATACACCAAACCATCAGGGCTGTTCCTCACTCCCTTACAGAGCATGTCAAGAAAACACAGTCCCAGAGCAGAAGCATTATCAATTCATAAGTATCACTTCAGTTTTCCTATAAAGCCCAAATCTCACAAACACACACGCGGTTAGCTTTGTAGCTTTAAAAATTCCCATTTCCGCAGTAATTCTGCAGATTTTTGCAAGTCGAAGACCACGTAGTCTCGGTGGCACCGGAAAGAACTCGACGAGACCGTTACAGATGGTAACTACACCAACAGCAGCGACGGGGAAAAAAAGGCTGCGAGATGCGCGAGAGAAAGGGACGAGCCTCCTCGGAGCTGGGTCGCCCGCTCGCAGCGCTGCGCCGTTTCCTCGCGGAACCCAGCGCAGGCGGCCGGCCCGGCTCC
>VXAV01011430.1:119293-144673 GCA_013399715.1 Alectura lathami
AAAAAAAAAAAGTGTTGCAGAACAGATTGGAAACCTAATGAGTATATTTTACTTTGCACGCATGTACCTTGAATTTATTGTTTGCATATCCATATTGTCCTTAATGCTCTACACAGCACTGCTTGTCTGCTTTGCAGGGTTCGAGAGGCAATGTACCCTCCACATGATGCTCTTAATACTCCTTGTACTCACAATAAAAGTTTGATAGAAGATGACATTTTTTCTGATAATCTAATGATAACCTCCTTTTCATTACTTCCAGGAGTAGAAAGGGGGAGTTGCTGGAGATTTTAAAGGCAACTGCTTAAATTTCTGCAAATAAACATAAAAAAAATGAGTCAGCTCTGGCTGCTTACCTAGAAAAGGCTGCACATAAAGCAGTACTTCACTGTCTCATGTTTTGCTGCTCCTTAATACTATCTGAATGTCGATGCTTGAGCAGGAGAAAAACTATTTATCTAACTTTCAGGGAGAGAGGGACTAATAAGGTGAAATAAAGCTGAGAATTGAATGGGGTTTGGGTTATACAGATCATAGTATTGGTGCTGTTCTACTGCTGTGTTATACATACTTAAATATTTAGACTGTCAGCAACTGGCCCCTGATGGCATTCAGAGGCAGGATTACAAAATGGAGAATCCAGTGGGCCTGTGCTCAGCACAACGTTTGAGAAGAACACAGAACTGTGGGCTTTGTATTGTCCTGCTCCTAACTGCTGAAAGGCTCCCAGTGTGTGGAGCCTAGCCAGGGCTGAAATTCATGATCAAGTGGAAAGATGACTCCCTGAAAGCCTGTCTGCCTTGTGCCAGTCACAACAGG
Source organism: Alectura lathami (assembly GCA_013399715.1). Classification (NCBI taxonomy): domain Eukaryota; kingdom Metazoa; phylum Chordata; class Aves; order Galliformes; family Megapodiidae; genus Alectura; species Alectura lathami. The sequence goes on from VXAV01011430.1 coordinate 120,113, forward strand.
CATGGTCTTGCTAAGGTCTATTTGCTTTTGCCTCCCACATGGCTGTGAGCAGAGAGGGGAGGAATGGCCCTTTCTGTTCTGTTTTACTGTTCATGCTCTGTGCTGATTTTTGCTATGTATCCACCCCTACTTTGTTGCACTGTTATTCTGGGAGTCTGGGTTTCCTGGTAAGACAAGATCGTAGTTCAGAAGTGGAAGTTACATTTATGCTGTCTTCACTGCATCCCATCTGGTGTATCTGCAGTTCATGCTAGGATATGGGGGGGATTTTCATAAGGGCGACTGATTATGCCCCAAATCTTGTTCTCATGTAGGAACAGGGCCAGGGCATATGATGCTGCTTTATGTCTCAGTGGCCATGTAAATTGGGATGTGCAGGATCCCACAGCAAGCATCTCAGACAACTAAATCTCTGCAGAGGCACAAAAGGAGATCATATGGATTACATTTGGTGCTAGAAGTTACGAAAGGACTGTTTAGCTATGGTATGTGTGAACAGACGTTACCTCCAAGAAGAATGGTGTCTGATCAGACAGCTCTTACATCTAGAGACTAAGAAAGGTGTCATTATAATGAAGGACTCCTTCTCCTAATGAAATAACAATGAAAGTAGATTTAGAATGACTGCTGCAGCAGACACATGAAATGATCAAATGTGCAGTGCCTGGGTCAACACAAATATGTCTTCTGGAACAAGCAGAGGCACTAGTTAGGACTCATCCCTCCAGCAAGATGCTGATGGGTCTGGTCCATAGCAACACTTCCTGAGTAGACATGGAGCTCAGGGATACGCATTCCAAACTGACAGACAGGGCACCTTGCTTGCTGCCTGTTGTCCTGGATATAGTTTAGAGCTCTGCCTGCAGTGTCTCTTCATTTACACCACCATTGGCCATCTAAGGAATTTGGGTTACCTTTCACCACCTCTCTGGTGCATCCTAGTGTAGCAGCCTTTGCTGTTTGGTTGTCAGGTATCAGCTGACATACAGTGCTACAGTAGTAACAGTATTTTTACTGCAAGTGACAATTAGAACAAAGAAAGTATGTTTTCATTGGTCTGACTTGGCAAATAGATTTTTATGCATTGTGTTTAAGCACCAGTTCCATTATGGGAACGAGAATAGTTAATTGACGTAGAACAGCCTGCTCTGCAAGTGTGTCTTCAGTGTTTCTCTGACCACAACATCTCCCATTTTGTCACAGGGGATGTGTCAGGCAGTTCTTTCTGCCTCACTTTCAGAGAACCACTGTATACTGGCAACAGAAAATTCATCATTTTAAAGATCAGTTAAGATCAGATGCTCAGCAAAGTGTGTTATTCTTTAGGAAGGTACACGTAAATATGTGCAAGCAGACTCCATTCATCTTGGTCCAGTGGAGAGACGAGCTCTCATCTTTTCTGTGATCATCTGAAGCACAGTCTTCCATACTGAGAGCGCATGGCCCATATTGGTGCAAGATTTGTCTGTCTGTTCATGAACCTCTTTCCATTGTTCTACAAGAAAGGCAATATCCAAGCGAAAGTACGAGCTAATCATGGATGTAATGCGAAGTGCTTTAAAGACCAAGATCAAGAAGCGAGAAGGAAACAGAGTTAGTTCAGCTTAGTGAACAGAAGTGATGCTTTAAATATGTGCTGCCATACATACGTAAGTTTCATTGCATTTAAATACCCAAATCAAAACTGTTATTTTAGGGAAACATTGGACGAGTAATGGATCCAGTTAAGGGGTGTAATATCTTCCTCTGCAAATAGGATACTGCAGGAAGAGGTTATTTTAAGGGTATGTGCATACAGTTTGCAATACTAATAAACAGTCCTAAGGATAGATTATGTAAACACACATGCATTCAAGAGTAGGTTTCTTATCAGTTTTTCACTGTATATTCAGAGCTCTGCCTTGCAATCTGAAACCATGGATTCCAGCAGCACTGTCTCTACTGCTCATGTGCAAGGTCAGCAATCTGCCACGTGCATCTGAAAGATGCAATTTAGACCCAGGCTGGCCTCACATGAGGTTTACCCTGCTCAGAGTGAAGACAATGAATATATTGACTTTGGTGGAGACAGGTCTGGGTCCACTGCCACTGGCACAGGACATTGTCTAAACTAACTGGTCCCCACATATGTAGCCTGCAGTGCCTTCAGTGGCTGCCTCTGCTGTTTCAGCTACTTGCCCCATACGTGGGTAATCAGTGACAGGAGGCTTAGCACAATATCCAATTCCAGAGTTTTGAATGGAAATTATGCTCTAATACTCAAAGCGTGCTGCAGCTGATGTCCAGAAGCTCCCCCCGTCCTGCCGTTGGCTGGCGAGCTGTGCATCTCTGCCTGTGGGGAGCCCAGCCCCTGGCACCACAGCCCCTGCGGCCCCTGGCAGCGGCAGCTCGTCTGGCCCCACGGGGAGGGCTCAGCGGGGTGGTGGCATGGGGCTGCGGGCACCCCCTGGCAGTGCCTGTGTGTGGGCCACGCTGGGGCTCCCTGCATGTGCCAGAGCAGAGACCCAGAGCAGCAGTGAGCCAGAGCACGACCTGCCTGGCTTCCGCCGCAAAGAGACGTGAGGCGCATAATGCCGCAGTATTGATCTGTATCTGCGCTGCTTGTAACGCGTGTAAAATCCTGTTCTGCAGAAAAATTGTGCCTGTTTTACTTGGCTGGGCAGAGCTTAGCCTCTAGGATATTTTGAAGCTTTTTGACTTGCTCTGCACAGAACAGACCCGTTTTGAGTTCAGCTGCACCTCCTGGATTGGAGTCACAGTGATTCAATTGACTGCATTGTCAGATTGTTTATACTCCTCTTAATATTAAATATTTTGTTTCTAGGCAAGGCCACCATAGACAAATGGTTTATTTCATATAACGTGTTATTTACATTTTTGGATGCAAAAACTACTTATGTATTTAGTGTTGACAAGTGTAGATGTTCTGTGTTTAAAAAATGAAATTGCAGCATTGTTCATGTAACAAACCCCGCGTTCCACACTCTGTCAAAGTGCCCGCTGCCTTTAGTCTGAGTAATGACTGCAAGATTGGGTCTCCTCTCCAAGGATTTTAACTTTCTCATGGAAGTATGGTTGTACACAGATGAGATACATATGTTTGTTTGAAAATGAATGGTTACACTGATGTTTTAGGTATGTTGAGTGAAACACTATAATCCATAAATACGGGTAAATACTTTACAGTGCAGCAGTGCATATGTGGAACTTTTAATTTTGTAGTGAAGTTTATGATTTCAGCCTCTCATTCGGGAACAGAATTTTTACTTCTACTTTTCCCATGATCTCAAATTCTGAAAAAAAGGAGTGAACAGTCTGATTAATGAAACTGAAGCTCTTTATTGAAAAGTTGATCTTTTATTTTACAGCTTATTGAACAGTATTAGTTTAAAAAACTGAAAAAGATAGTTTCAAAGAGGTAGAAATAGATTTATCTCCATCTTTATTTTAAAACTAAAGTTTTCTCCAAGATGTTTTGCTCCTGACAGGCTGGTGTGTTGTGAGGTAAATATGTCTGACTGATGTTTCTAAAAAGCCACAACTTTTTTTTTTTTTTTTTTTTTCCAAGATGAGGCCCAATTTCTTTAATCAGTTGAGTTTTGCCTGTGTCAAGTTCCATGCGCGAGTCTCTCCCTAGACGTGGGTGGGATCCAGCTGCATGGTGGAAGACGGGGTGGGATGGCTTTGTTAGAGCGAGCGAGGAGCTGAGGCCAAGATGCTGTTCCTAGCAAATCCCTGCCAGTGTGAGGCCGGGTCAGACCTGAGGGGCTGGTTCCATCCACACTGTCAAAGTGGAGAAAAGGCACTTACAAAAATATGTCTTTTATTTTCAAGTTAACCTCTTCTGGAAGGATTAGCAGATTTAATGCCAGTCATACTAGCTTTATCTAAGCTTAGCTGCTGTGCTGTTGAAATACAGTATAAGAGATCGAACTGCATTACTTCCAAAATCAAGGGCCTTTTTCTATGGAGTTGAATGGGCTAAGTTTGCTGCTGTGCCATGGACTGAAAAGAGGAAAAACTTTTATATTTCCCACAATCTGTTGCCAGTGTGCAGCAAAGCAACTGCAGCAACCTGGAGGTCAGGGAGAGCACGTGGGACAAAACATTGAACGTGGCGTGCGCAGTTCATCGGCAATGAGCGGTGGCCACTGCAGGACACAAAGGGCTCGTCCGGCAAGCAGCTCTGTGTCGCAGTGCCACCTCCTGCCCGTGCCACAAGGGATGCGCTGCAGATCTGCGGGCGCATGAAGGAGGGTGGAGCTGGGTGCTAAGTCTGTACATGCTTCAGGTACCCTGAATGAATCACAATGCGTAGTTTTGGCAAATGGTGCAGCCTTTGGTGAATACCTGTTGAGGAGTATTCCACCACTGCCCACAGAGAAATCAAAGTGTTATTGGTCCTGATGCAAAGCCGACGGAAATATCTGCATGACATTTGATGGCCTCTGGAGCAAGCACTTACAGAATTGTGATGTCTTACTTACTGACCTGCTGGATACAGCTGCATCAATGAAGAAAAGTTGTTCAAATGCCTTCAAATTATTGAAATTACTGGCTTTTAAAAATCTATGTGCCAACTTCTTATTATTTTATTTTATTTTATTTTATTTTATTTTATTTTATTTTATATTTTTATTTTATTTTTAATTTTATTTTATTTCATTTCTTTTCATTTTCATTTCATTTCATTTCATTTCATTTCATTTCATTTCATTTCATTTTTTATTTTCAGAAGGACAGATAAGTTTTGACTGGAAAGTGATATGTTAGGCTTTAAGAACTAAAAGATATCAAAGAGGGAACTACTTGAGAGCTTTCAGTCTGTGTGCCACAACAGATGCTCCCCTGCTCAGACGACTCAGGCTGTGGTCCTCCTTCTTGCCAAAAGAGAGCCCCTCATGATGTTCCCCTCAGACCTTAATGAGTTTAGTCTGCATTATTTCCTCTTCTGGTGACATTATCAGAAGAAATTACTGTGTACCATTACGTGTGGCCAATGAAGGCTGACAGGCCTTCCTCCTCTCTCCTCCGCCAAACTGCGGGTAGCTCCCTGAGACAGGAAAGTATCGTCTAGACCCGACCTTTTGAAGTTTCCCTCACACCCACCTACAGCTCGCTGCAGTTTCAGGGCTGTGTTCCCCTGTCCTGTGTACTGATGCCACTGTGGGTGTTACAGCCGTGGGGGGCCCACCCCGTGGGAGCCTGGGGAAGGGATCCCATGTGGGTGTCCCCGTCACCCCTCCTGCCTGGTCTGGGTGGCCAGGCTGGCCTCTGGCCTTACCGAGAGGGGGTGTGAGTCTGCAAGATGAGAGGACTGACAGCGTGTAAAGCAAAGATGAACTCAGGTTTCTGGCCTTTTCGAAAGATAAAGGTGTGTGGGCTCATTCGTAAAACAGTCAAATCTAACTCTTCTTGGAATAATTGCATGTGATAGCATTCACATATGTTTTGCAGCAGGCAAGCAGTGCTCTCTGGCTGTTGAGTGTTCCACGCTCCGCTGTGCTGGGCACGCAGCACGATGCCAGTCCTCCTGCTCCCCAGTGGCGTGGTCCAGCAGTGCAAGCGATGGGGATATGTGGGAATCTGCTGCCCACAGGGGGTGGGTGTGTATGCAGCCTGGATAACCTCAGCACTGCTCACTCCCACAGCACTTCAGAGACAGGCATGAGTAAATGCCTACTAGCTTATTGGGTGTCAACAAGTTGTCATAGCCATACCCTATGAATGCTGAATTAGTCCTTGGTGAATGAGGGCTGAATTTGGAGACAGCTAAGTAAGCCTGATATGTGCTGTGTACTCTGTGTTTGTATACACAACTGTTCAATATCTTATAAACTTTCTCACAAAATCAAACAACACCCCTCTTCAGGGAGTGGCTTTCCAGCAAGTACGAAAAACTAGTTGTGTGGCATCTGGATGTACAGACTACAGCCAAACAACACTTTGTTGTCGAGTCTTTTCTTTTCGCTCTGATTTTACTTTTAAACATTCATTGCATGTCTGTATCATTCGTCTTGAAAATTTCTGAAGATTATACCTCAGAACTGTTTTCTCTCTTTAGGTCTCTGCTGGCCTCACTTTATGACTTTTGGCTGTGTCCACAGCCAGGAATTGTTTAGCCTGTGTTATGTGACTCAGAATGGTTTCAGTTTACATTCACTTTATCATTCTGTATCTCCTATAAAATTACTATACACAGATATTCAGACCTTTGTACAACTAGATAAAGAACTATAACTGTGTGCATGAGCTCCAAGGGCACAGCCTTGATTCAAAATATCTATCTAGGAAAAATAGGGAAGCCTTTTTGCCAGATGGAATGTCTCAAATTTTGTCTGATAACTTTGAGTAATAGAATGACTGTTCTGTGGCATCAACCCTGGGAGAGCGAAACAAGGTTCAGGAAAACATTCACATTTCAGAGCCTTCAGTGCTGACTTGGTGGGCACACAGGAGAAGCATCTTTTTCCCTGACTGTAGCTTCATCCTCTTTTCTTTCACCCTGTAGGGGGAATGCACTCTGCAGAGAAGGATCTACCATAGTTTTTAGCAGCAGTGAGTTCTGGTATTGCTTTCTTCCTTGGCCCAAAATTCTGGATTGCTGAGAAACTTCATGCGACTGTGGCCGAAAAGCACCACCCCACCCCGAGCCCCATCCATGGGGAGGTAACTTGGCACAGCAGCCTTGGCTTAGCATGGATAAGGGAGGATACAACAGGGGTTACTGCTGCTTCTGGAGCATTTCTGTCTGTGGCTACTGTCTCCCCAGGGGAACAAGGGACCCTTCCTGCTCTCAGATAGGGCAGAAATTATCAGACCCTTAATGGGATGTTGTTAGGGATTTGCATTTCTGTCACTGCTTCTAAATCTGCAGCTTACTTGAGGCTTCATTAACCCAGTTACTTGATTCACAGCTTGGAGAATTAGTGTCATTTTCTGTAACTGTGAGGATTTCATGTAAAGCTTGATCTTGGTGTAATTCTCAGTCACTTTGGTAATTTTATTGGGCCTCAAAATTTTCTGTGGCTGGGAGAAATGCTTTATGTGAAACTCGTAGCCTCATCTGGTAGTGATTTGTCTTTTACCATGTTTTGGGCTTGCTGCCAGGTCAGCTGTCGCCAAATGAAAGGAAGACCAGGGAATAAAATGATTATCAGGAAAAGGCTTAGAAATGTTACAAATGAAATAAACGAAGAATAACTTAAAACTAAAATGAGGATATGTATAATCAATCACAGAAATCGCAGGGGCAGGCAGCAAGGGAGCTCAGGTTTCCACTAGACTAGATTCCTTTTCACACTCAGGGCACTTTGTTGTTATCCTTCAAACATACGTGATCGAGCAGACCACCAAGAAAAAAAATCCTGTGAACCTGTAGAACGGTGTTTACCTCTATTTTGTGTGTCTTTGCATGGGTATCTGTTATTAGAGGTTACAACGTCTGCTACAATTACATGCTTGCTCTGGGCTGAGAGCAAAAGGCCAAGGAAGCAGGCAAAGGGAGTAAAAAGGGCAGCCTCCCGCCCACAGTGGCAACTGCCATCGCACCATGCTGCTGGGAGGGAAACACAGCCTTTGGGGGCCTTCACAGGCCTCCAGCACTGCTGCAGACTGCCTGATGGCTGTGCGTGTGTTTCCCTTCAGGGTGCAGTTGCCTGGGGATGTGCTGGCCTGGAGCCCAGGTGCAGGCCATGGAGCAGCATGGTGGGGGCCCTGGCTCGTGGTTCTGGGGTGCTCCAGGGTGCAGGTGCTGGCCACAGAACAGTGTGGTGCACGCCTGCAGGACTCGTGGTCCTGGGCTGCCCCAGGGAGTGGGTGCAGGCCACGGAGCAGCGTGGTGTAGGACCTGCAAGGCGCTGGCTCATGGTGCTGGGTCCCAGGTGCTGTTAACGTGGGCAGCTGGAGGTGCGGGGCAGCCCCAGGAGGTGTGCTCAGCTGCAGAGCAGGGACTGAAGAGGAGTATCCTGAGGTTCACTGCCTGCACCTGTAACCACTTTGAGAAAGAGTCCTGAGTGCAAGATAATGGGAGGTTTGGTTTGAAGCAGTGAGCACTACAGAAGAAAAATTTGTATTTCAAGCATCAAATTTCAGTTATCATACTTGGTTTATGTAAGTGGTTGTATCCTTACATTTTCATTACTGAACTTTGTTTTAATATGCATATTTAGACAGAGATTATATGTTGGTGTTGTAAAAAACAAGAGGTCAAAAGATAAGGATGGTTCAACAGATGCTTCATGCAAACATCAGCTGTTCCTAGAGCCTATAAGTTGCTTCAGAGAGAGTTCTGCAGCTGTCAGCTGTGAAGAGAATTTCCCACAACTTTTAATATGCTCCCAATTTAACATTTTTTCTTTTCAGCTATATGAGGTGGTAAAATTTAACAGCTATAGAAGCAGAGGGAGGTGAAAGGCCTGCTAAGGGTCTCACAGGATCAGCGTGCTGCTGTGGCCTCCTACCAGCAGCATGTCCCTCTGTGGGGCAGAGAGGGCCAGGGCCTGGCTCCACCAGCTCCGACGCTGTGCCAGGCTCCCCTGGGCAGCAAAGGGGTGGCACTGTGCAGATGGGCTGCGTCAGGCACTTGGTCAGGGAAGTGGAGGGGCCAGTCAGGAGTACATCCTTTTGGTTGCTCAGCTGGGTGCACTGGGCGCACAGGCATGCTGGTGAAGAAGCAGCTCCACTTATTCATCTTTGTTTGGTGGTCAGAGGTCAGAGATGAAGTCTGGGTCCACAGCAAGAGCAGCAGCTTTGTATCCCTGCTGCATGGTACCTGACATGCAGGTGTGAGCTTCTCACTGGCTTGTTACGTTTTGGTAGAACAAAGTTATACAAAGCAGCAGTAATTCCACTAAGCCTGTATTTCTCCAGACTCCAACTCCGCTTATGATGTCCCAGTTTTCCCAGCCCATATGTCCCATCCACTAATGAAATACAAGGACTGACCGCTTGCTGTCCAATCGATATGTAGAATCAATGCCATGGACGAGAGCTCAGCAGTCTCCTGGACTTCTCTGGATGTTGCTGTTGTCCCTGAAAGAGAAAGCAGAGAAAAGTAGTTTTACCTTCTTCCAGCCCCAAAGAAGCTGCCTGAAAGGGACAATTGTAGGATTGGTATCCTGGGGTACCAGGGAGGAAAGGAGGGGAGGCTGAAAGAACTTTTCAGCTACTTTCATTTAACCTTTCTGTGAACAGGTATGCTCAGGGCTGTCCCTACACTGCTGGAACTGCAGTTTCTGCAGCCCTGTTCCCACTGGCAGTAAACAGCTAGCCTAGGTATTTGCTAAGCACAGCCAGGGAGGAACAGTGTTTGAGGTAGGCTGCATTTCACCACTTTTGGAAGTCAGCACAGGGCACAAGGCTCTGTGCAGTCAGTGGGGGTTGGCTGGGCTCCTCCACACCGCCACAGCCTCTGCAGAGCTGCATGGCCTCAGCACTGAGCTGGGGAAGAGGAGACAGAACTCCCTCAGGGTCTGTAAAGAGATTGGTGTCCTGACTCACAATCAGTGAGAAGAAGAGGAAGATTCTCTTACTTGCACTAACTGTTGAAAAATCATCTATCAGTGTATGGAGACAGACAGACTTTCTCTTGCCACTCAGTGTTCTTCATCTAGTCGTATCCTTAGCTCTTCTGTTATGGTGCTTTTCCTCCCTATCTTTTTCCTCAAAGTCATTTGCTCTTCTTTATCCACTGTCCTTATCATGGTTGTCCTGCCCGTAGTTACTACTGCTACTTTCCTTTCTTACGTTCCTTTCCAAATCCACCCGTCATCTTCTTGCCTTTAATTTTTCTCCTGCTTTGAGATGCATATTGCCTTAGCTACTTTCCTCATGCTGTGCTAAATTGGTCCTTGAGGAAGGCAATGCCTTTCCTCATCACATATCATTGCTGATTTTCCGTTGCAGAAAGGAGTGGCTGCTGTTAGGGGAGTACTGGCCTTGATGATAGGTGTCTTCATGTCTGTTATGGTTGTAGTCTTCAAATACACGAGCAAGAGAAATTTTCTTGCCTTATCCTATTGTCTCTTTTTTTCCTTTCTTGAAGGTACACTGGTACACAGAGAATAAGGAGCTTAAATTGAGCTGGCAGCGGTTTCTTTGTGATATCAGAATGCTGGAATACAGCTCTGTCTTATTCAGGAGGGTAGAATACTGCTGCTTTTGATGTGAGGTGAACCCCTATCTCACCAGCCGTTCTCCCCACCCAAACACGTAGCTGATGTTGAATACTTGTATGCTCTTAATAGTGGTGAGCAAATGATTCTGTATTTTGTTGATATAGCTAAATAAACTGTTAAATAGTGAGCCAAATGGGGGACTAAGATCAAGGAAATATTGCATTTTATTCCAGACTTTCAGAACTACATTCTTAGTAGTGCTGAATACAGTGTTAAGTACAAACCTAATTTAGGAAATGCTAATTTGAATGGAAGCTTGTAGGTACAGCACATATTTGGAGAAATACCAGTTTATTGTTCTTGAACTTTTAGTTAGTGAAGGACAGGATCCATTTAGAAATAGAAAGAAAGACTGCTGACATAATTTAGAAATGCTGAGAAAGACTGCAATGATAATTTAGAAAAGGATTTGTATTCCACATCTGTACAGCAGAGAGGTACATACTTTTTCATATTTGGGAAATATGAATCTCTTTTCTATGCCATGCTTGAATAAAAGTGAGGATACAGCTTTCTGAACTATGAAAATATATATGGCCATCACACTGCAAACTCTTCTTTTTCAAATTTTGGTCAACTGCTACTCTACTTCTGATTATTTGAGGTCACTTGCACTAAGCAAAATCTGGAAATGAGGCAAACTTAGGGCAGCTGTTGGAATAATTTGGCAGATCTGTGGAAGTCAGCCTTTGAAATGTATTTTAGTATGTCTGTGTGCATTATCTGAGACTGTGCAAAGAAATCAGTACGATTCAGCCCAGTCTGTTCCACACTGGAGTGTGTCATGATGCATCAAAAAGAAGAATTAATGGGAAGTCAAGATGCCAGAAAAAGATGTGTAGTGACCTGTTCCCAAACTGCCAGTTTCCTCTTGCTGAGAGACTAAAACATTCCTCGATTTGCACCCACTGCCTCCCTCAAACAGGTTCTGGTTAGTTAGCAGCTGGTACACGGTTGCTAATGAGAAGGTACATTTACCTCTTTTTGTAGCTGTTGTTACCGACATTCTGCGTATATGTGGGCTACAGGGCTTCAGACAGTAGCTTTGTTGAGAAGACTAAGAAATGAAGGTAAATTCCGTGGGAGTTAGCTAGTCTTCATCTGCAGCCAGCCTTGGAGCCATTGAAACCTGATCTACTGTCAAAGTCTCCCTGCTTTGAGCAAGGGTTGCCAGACTGCCGTCTAAGGTTTCTTCCAACCAAAATCATTTTATGATTCATTATAGGAGCATTTCAGAAAAAAGAAGTTTGACCAGTGCAACCAGTTAAAAAAAAAAAAAAAATCATTTTTCTTAGTTTTTCGAATCTGAACTGCAGGATTTATCTAATATTTTTGTCTTCTCAGGAAACAATGGAAATGCTTTTTCTAAGAAAATATTTACAGTTCTAAACAAAATGCCTATCCAAGCAGATAATCACTCCGAGAAAGACAGAGGGGATGTCCTGAGGCTGACAGCAGTCCATGTAACCATGAGAAGGGCAGGGAAGGGTAAGAACTGTCACTTTGTCTCTAAACTGAAAGAAAGTATCATAACGTTTTTCACTGCACTATAAACAGTTAACAGAATAAGTGCAAATTAAATATGCTTCCAGGAAGATTTTCTTGGCACATGACAGTTTTTTTCAAGGTAACAAATAATCTTACCACTGTTTCCACAGAATCACAGAATACCTGTGGTCGACTGGGACCTGTGGAGATCATCCAGTGCAACCTTCCTGCTCAAGCAGGGTCAGCTGGAACAGGCTGCCCAGGACCATGTCCAAATGAGTTTTGAGTACCTCCACACAGATGGAGACTCCACAGCTTCTTTTGGCAACCTCTGCCAGTGTTTAACCACCCTCACAGTGAAAAAGTGCTTCCTTATACTCAGAAGGAACCTCCCATGCTTCAGCTTTTGCCCGCTGCCTCTTGTCCTGTCGCTGGGCACCCTGAGAAGGGTCTGGCTCTCTTCTTCTTCAGTCCGTCCCACCAGGTGTTTATACGTGTGGTAGGACTGTCCTGAGCCCTCTGTCTGCAAGTCTGACATATCAAACTCTGCTGTTGTCCAGCCTAGGAAAGCAGTTCCCCAATGCAGAACGGTGCAACAAACTTGTTCCTGCAAGATGATTTCCATCTCTTATCTTGGATTTGCCACCTTATTGAAACTCAGTTTGTGAAACACTGAGGAGTTTCTCGGAGGGCTTAGTGTGCCCAGCAGCCACGCTTGCTGCCTGCAGTCCTCCTGGGGCACTGTCCTTGGGTCCGCAGGGGCTGGGGGCTCTGGGCACAGCCCCAGCGCAACCAAGCAGCTCCATGTGTCTCTGCTGGGAGGCTGTTTCTGGATGGTGCTGAGGCATCTTCTCCCCTGCTGCCAGGCAGAAGAAGCTCAGCTCAGCCTGGTTCAGCTGTCTTGGACATATTCAGGACTTGCAAGGTCAGAATCTTACCCCGTGTTTTTGACAGGCACAGGTAAACTGTTCCAGACTGAAAACAGGAGCGTGCTCCACTTGGTTTTCCAGTGCAGTGAACAGGGGGGGCAGAGGGGTAAGATCAGTTGGGACATGGAGCATCTGTGGGCGTATGGGCAGTCTTATTAGGTATAGAAACAGCTGCAAATTAAAACTGATTAGAAAAAAAGAAGAGCCACAAAAATGAGATTCTTTCTGATGAGAGGATCAACTTCTGTTAAACTCTCCACAGTTTAGAGTTTGCTGCCTTAAGAGGCAAAAGGCAATCTTGATTTAAAACAAACAAATAATTCTCCCTTCTTTCCTGTTTTCTTATGCCACTATTCCCACTATGTAATCTGAGCATAACGGAAAGCATGCTGCTAAACTTTCTGAAGCCTTCATTTAGCATCTGCGTGTAGAACTTTAAAAGAAATAATACAAACAAGTAGAAAGTATATAAGGAGACTTGGAAGATTGTATCACAGATAAGGAAAATGCTTAGGATTTTCTTTTTGTATGTGTAATGCCTTTGCAACCTACTTGCAACATTATTCCCTGCATGAGGGCCCCCTAATTATTTCATCATGCAGCAGGAAATTCTGGTAGGTCATATATAAACAGCCCGAGGCAGAGACCTCTTCATCAGATAGAGCGTGACATCTGACATCTGTGCAGCCTGCCGTTCGCATGCCACAATTAGCCAGACAGCACCAACACTGGCTAGTGCAGGAGCAACTGGGATCACGGGGCTCACTGGTGGTGGCAAAGGTCTCCCCTAATTCAAACCTAAAAATTCTGCAACCTGTGTCCTTTCCCAGTAGCCATGTCCCACACCTTGCCTGGCTGCCTGTGTGGCGTGGGGACCCGGTCATGCTCCAAAGCAAGCTTTCCACATGGACAGGGTGATGCATGCACCCCCTTGTAAGCTCTGGGCAGAGCCGTCTGCTCGCAGAGGCTGTGCCATGGCCAGGACGGTGCCCAGCAGCGCAGCGCGGTCACCACGCCGTGCTCGGAGCACCTCCTAGTGCTGGGCCACCATCAGGGATGGCACTGGCTCCTGGTGCCACCAGCTGAGAGCCAGAGATGTCGTGCTGACGAACAGCTGGAAGCAAGAGGCAGATGAAGAAGTCAAGTGGCTGTGATGGATTAGGGCTCTGTGTCAGACATAATGCATGACTGCTTATTTTTTCCTGTAATTGTGCTTATTTTTATAGTTCCCCTGTAATAGATAAATAAATTAATTAATAAGTAGATTGTGTTTCCTAAAATGAGTGATGGTGAGTGGTATTTCCCTGGCACAGAAAATGGCTTTTTAGGGAAATAGTGGCATTCTGGGGAGGACTTTGAAGTAAGTGAAAAAGTGTAGGAAAAGCACGTGCCAGCAGGCCCCACTCTGCCCTGCAGTATTTTCTGCCTGCGTTTCCCTGTCTCTTCACCTCCCCTTCCTGTGCAGGCTTGCTCAGGTCGTGCTGTAAGTTAGGAGCACTGCAACAGCATTGCTAGCTCTGGCACTTGGTTAGTTCATGCATCTTCCTTGGATGAAAGTAAGAGAAACGAAAAACAAAGGAAAATTCTCTGCTTGAAGGAATGTCTTCGGGAAAGAGCAGTTCCCTTGTATGACGTTTTTTTTACCTCCAGTGTATATTTCCATTGTCTTCAGATATACAACTCTATTTGTTGTTGTTGTTGTTCAGGCTATTGGATTCTATTTTCATATATCGTGGCTGTTTCGAATCAAATTCTTTTTTAAATAATTTTTTACTTCATCTTTAACCTTAAACCCAGTCCTAGCAAAATCTATGTTTAGAGGTTTTCTGCAGACTGTCCAATTCTATTTACACAGGAAAATGTTATTGTTATTAGTGCATTTCAGAACATGATAAATTCTACAAGTTTTAAGAAAGTGGGGAGTAACAATGTTTGAAGACAGACTCTTAGTCTTAACATAGGACTACTGAGGGGTGAGCTCTGCTGAATCACTCACTACAAAACTTCAGACAAACAATTCATAGTCAGTCTTTTGTCAAGTTTCAGTCATTCAGTAATGCTTAGGATTTCCTGAAAACTCAATCCCGCCCCCCCCCCGGGAGAATGACTGAATCAGTTTATTTGCTGAAATCAGCTATTTTACAGTCAAAGTGTGCCACTGGCTGAAATATATTTCCATTTTCTTCTGCTGTTCTCCGATGTACTTTTTGTATTGGCTTTATTTGTAACCAGACAGTTCTTCATTAACCTGTTTTTCTAACATATTGTTCTTTTATTTCATCATGATAAATTTGACTATGAACTTTTAATTTGAAGATTGCAACACTGAATATTTTTTTCTGTGGTTTGTGGAAGTTTAAGATTTAATCTCTGAAATGGACTTTCCATAAGCTTCTCATTTAGAGCTTTTATCCCTGGGTAATCCTGATCTTGTTTACCTGTCTGTATTCCTGACTTGGGGGATTCCTCAACATCCCTTTTTTTTTTTTTTCTGGGGCTAGTAAGATGAAATATTCAACTTTAAAGCTTTCAGGTTTTCTTGCTAAAGAAAAAAAAAAAAAAAAAAGATTTTAAACCTCTTCTCCACAACTACTAAGGTGAAATTCTCATTTACTTCTAGCTTTCTCTGCTGTATTTTTCATCCTGGGGCCTAGACATTTAGCTGGAAGCAATGTCGTTTTCACTTTTCATCAATCTATACGAAAGTATCCCATGAAGTTAAGGCTAATATTACCAACAGCAAATGATGGTGCATTGCCAAAGTTCAAAGCATTCGGTGTATTGTTGCCTTGAAAATTACTGAATAAATAATAGACCATTTCCCCCCTTCAGTAATTACTGAGGCATCAGTGGTCACGGGAGGTGCGGGGGAAGGGAACCCTCTCAATCAATTTTTGCATTCACTTTTCAATGCAAAAAGGAGCTAGTATGCTGGCCACGCTGCTGAAAACTGGTTTCCCCACCAGGATTTATCTACTGGAAATTTTAGATTTGCTGTAAAATACGCTACCAGGTATGGAACACTCCTGTAGCTTCAGCAGTGATCTTGTCACTTTGTGTGCTTTTAAAAGCATTCACAAGCATTTTCGGTATATTTAGAAGTTACAATAGAGTTATTTTTATGATTCTATCCGTTTTGTGCTGTCATACATCTGCCAGCTACTGATAGGCAACTGGGGAGCTTCTGTGTAAGCTCCCTTTAAGCCTTGCAGCAATTATTGTTGATCCTTGGAAGATGACTCCTCCGCTCTTGACAGGAAGTGCAAAATGGATTCTTTACAGGGAGTGGGTCTTGATTTGTGGATGCAATGTTACCCTCACAGCCCTTTCACAAACCTGGCCGTGATCCACTTAGGGATATAATTTGAAATCTGCTTAAATAAGACTGAAATGAGTACAATTACAACATAAGTAAGAACCTCAGCCTAGGTTGTGATCACTGTTTATGTTGCTTCTCCTTTTAACTTATCAATATATCCCAAACAAGGTGCACCATAAAATATTATTACATGATACATACACGGTAAAATTAGCTTCTTTCCAGAGCAATCGTGTGTGCAGTGTTTTTAGGAAAACTACAGTTATTCTGTCAATAATTCTCAAACAGTCTTTCTCTAATTTTCAGCAGTTTTCAGAGAAATTTCCTTCTGTTGTTGGTTCCGCTCTGGAGCTACAGAGCCTTCTGCTGATGTTTCAGAGGCCCCAGGACATAAGCTTCTCCACGGAGCTCAAGTTCTCCTCACGTAATTGCCTGCTTACTTGTATGGGGAGCACTTTTAGAGAGCTCTCCTAGGTCTACTCCAAAAAGACTTATAGAACGGCTTGGGTTGGAAGGGACCTCAGAGACCACCTAGTTCCAACCCCCCTGCCGTGGACAGGGCTGCCAGCCACCAGCTCACCAGATCAAACTGCCCAGGAGCCCATCCAGCCTGGCCTTGGACACAGCCAGGGATGGGGCATCCCCAGCTTCTCTGGGCAGCCTGTTCCAGCGCCTCACCACTCTCTCAGGGAAGAATTTCCTCCTGATGTCCAACCTAAACCTCCCCTCTTTCAGTTTTAGCCCATTCCCCCTTGTCCTACCATTATCCACCCGTGCAAAAAGTCGGTCCCCCTCCTGCCTGTAAGCTCCTTTCAAGTATTGGAAGGCCGCAGTCAGGTCTCCCCGGAGCCTTCTCTTTTCCAAGCTGAACAGTCCCAACTCCCTCAACCTTTCCTCCCAGGAGAGGTGCTCCAGCCCTCTGATCATTTTGGTGGCCCTCCTCTGGACCCGTTCCAACAGCTCCACATCCCCTCTGTAGTGGGGGCCCCAGGCCTGGACACAGCACTCCAGGTGAGGCCTTCCAAGGGCAGAGTAGAGGGGGACGATCCCCTCCCTCTCCCTGCTGGCCACCCCTCTCTTGATGCAGCCCAGGATACCATTGGCCTTCCTGGCTGCAAGAGCGCACTGCCGGCTCATGGCCAGCTTTTTGTGCATCACAACGCCCAAGTCCTTCTCTGCAGGGCTGCTCTCAAGGAGTTCTTCTCCCAGACTGTACACACACCTGGGATTGCCCGGACCGAAGTGCAACACCTTGCACTTGGCCGTGTTGAACCTCATCAGGTTCATGTGAGCCCACTTTTCCAGCCTGTCCAGGTCCCTCTGGATGGCATCCCTTCCTTCAGGAGTATCAACTGCACCACTCAGCTTGGTGTCATCAGCAAACTTGCTGAGGGTGCACTGAATCCCACTATCCCAGGTAATTGATAAAGATGTTGAAGAGCACCGGTCCCAAGACAGACCCCTGGGGGACGCCGCTCATGACCGGCCTCCACCTGGATGTAGAGCTGTTGACCACAACCCTTTGGCTGCGCCCATCCAGCCAGTTCTTTATCCAACAAACAGTCCACCCATCAAATCCTTCCCTCTCCAGTTTAAAGGATATGATGTGGGACCATGTTAAAGACCTTGCACAAGTCCAGGTAGACGGCATCCGTCGCCCTTCCTTGGTCCACCGATGCCATCACTTGCCTTGTCTGAGTCTCTCAACAGATGCAGGTACCAGCACCTGGCTCTGCCTGCTGTGCTCAGGCGCTGTGGCGTTGCACCCACCAGTGGGTGCACTGTCTGTGCCAGGTTCACCCTCAGGTCATTCCTGGTATGTGCCGGCTTCTCCCAGCAGTTCTGCTCTGGCATGGTTTCTCCTGCTGCAGGGGCAGTGAAGGCTGCTGTGGCTAAGTCTGGGGACAAAATACAGGTACAACTTATAACTGTGGGAGACGTGGGCTTGGTGAGGCTGGACAGGGTGAGCTATGTGCTCTGTCTGAGGATGTGGTGAGAAGAGGCTGAGCAATGTGGAGCTCAAAGCTGCCATCTCAGGTAACGGTGCCAAGAATGACGCATGCTGTGGAAAATAACACAGCCAAAGGCAATGGCTGTCATCTGGAAACAGCTGCAGGCTGCGTCTGGACAGGACTGTGTAGGTGCTGAGGAGAGAGTGTGGCACAGATGGAGAGTGTAAGAGGAGCAGCAGACAAGGAGGCTGATGAACTGGGGGCTGGTGCGTCTTGGTGGGGGGCTACAGGCTGCTGCAGGCTGTGCTGTTTCCAGGTGCAGCAGCAGGAAGAGAGCAGCTGCAGCTCGGTGCTCACAGAGCTGAGATCTCCAGTTCTGCCTCATGGGATAAGAGGGTGTGTAACAGATACCCACTGCCAATTATGTCCTTAGTCCTATGCACCAGATGCATCCAGTGGAAAGACAGCACTTTCAGGACATACTGTTTTTTGATAGGGAACAGGACTCCTAAATCATGCTCCTAGACATTGCCTCAACCAAAGACAGAGCCCACATGTGAAGTTACTTTGCCTGATTGGATGGAGATCAGGTGGTGGGTAGAAGAACCACAGCAGAAGCAGGTACTACCCATGGGGAAAAGTTGAGACATTTTCCTGAAATTCTCATTTCTGATCTGTTTGCAGTGCTTGTAACATGTGATCCATCAGATTTTTAATGTAACTTGTACAGTCATAGGAAAAGTTTAATAGATCCTAGAGGTTCTCCCCAGGAGTGAAAGCTTCCCTGAACTTGGTGCTGTCTTGTGTCTCCCTCGTGTAAACCTTCAAGTACTGCAGGTAGGCTTTTGTTTCACTTTCTCCATCAGTAAGAGTACCATTAAGATGTCTCTGCTCTTTGACCATCTGCTTCTGTTAAGAGTTTAGGAGATGGCTTTTTACTCCTGTGTCAGAGCTAGCCAAAACTGGTGAGGGGTACAAGCTGGTTAAGTGTGAACTGGCTGAGAGGTTATAAATGTATAAATACACACAGCTCTGCTTTGCCATTGAGCCTTATTTGATAAGAAGCAGCTGTTATTTTTTCTTGGTTGTTGTTTGTTTGTTGTCCTTTTTTTTTTTCCCTGTGTAACTTTGCGAAGGAATGCTTTCCATTCCCTACAATAGGAGATATTTGGGAGACATGAGCAACGCTAAAAAATGCTTTTCTCTGCCTGGCGTTTCAGGTTTTGTCAGAGGCTGTTAGAAAAACAGGTCACACACCTGTGCATGCTCAGTGGCTCCACTGGGAGGTGGTTTCTGTGCATGGCAATTTGTTCTTTGTACCTGAGGTATTTCCCCATGAAATGGAACAGGCTTGTGATGATGTTGAGGAGGAACTATAGCTCTGGCTAAAGCTGAGCAAATAGCATGCAGTTTTATGAAACTGAAATAGCAGACCTGGGGTAGCTGTGAACATAGCAGAGTCTGAAAGGGTGAGACTGTTGCTGATATATGGTGTCAGTGAAAGAGATGCCAAGATGCACAGTGAAGACCATAGGAACACTGGTGTCTTTGGTCTGCCTGTTGTGAGAACCACTGTGTGAAGCTGTTCATGCTCAACAAGGTGTTTGAGAAACTGGTGGAGTGCACAACTGTGTCTGAATCAGCTGTATTCTCAGTGCTAAATGAAGATCCCAGAAACGTTGGCACAGCCAGAATGAATGTATTTAACTGTTGCTTGACAGCAATGCGAAGTATGCTCATGCAACAGTGCAGGCTATCCTCAGAGATTATCTTAACTCTGCTCTTAGTTTGAATTTTCAGGTAGATTATATGTTCTTGAAATTCTGTCATGATGAATGGTTCTTAATTGTTTTTGTTCTTAATTTTGCTGGGCAATGCTGGTATGAATTAACTAGTAGCATACTTGTAGCTCGTGGTAGGCTCTCTAAATTATTTAGAAACATTGGATGTGAGAGGCCTTTGGCATTAGCGGTGATTGCTTGAGCAACTCCATTAGACTTGCCAGTCTGTACCAATGGTTGCACTTACAGCTGTTGGGGGTGAGGCAGGCTGCTCACTGCAGAGGAACAGGCAGAGGCGGCTGTGGATGGTGGTGGAGAAGAGCACATTACTGGAAAACCTGGTTCTGAGTTCTGGAGCTCTGGTTACTTCTGTGCAACACAGTGCACGACAGGGGTGACATCTCACCTAGAAAGGCAGAAGAGCTTTGCACTCTGGGAAGGGATTTCTTAGGCACGGAGAGATGATTGTGAGCAGTCCAGAAGATCAGAACCCACATGCTGTGGGACTGTTTCTGTGGGTTCCTGGGAGGTAGAAAACATGGGAAGGACTGTAGAAAATTCAATCCTTTACTAGCTTTTGAGCCTGAGTTGTGCTTTTATAAAACAAACAAAAACAAACAAAAGACCCCTGTGCTTGTATCCCTCTTCTCTCCTCAGTTCTGAGTGCTGAGGTTTCCTTTAGTATGCTGGACTGAATTAAGGTGACTGAGGGAACAGGAATTTTCCTGTTTAAAACACCTCATCTGTATTTGGTGCATGTGTCCTGTTTAACCTCGTGCCAGGTGGATACTGGTGCACAAGACGCTCTTTAACAGTTTGCAGCTTCTTTGCCAGTTCCTCCTGTAGAGCTGTGCTGCTCAGTGTCTGAGGCCCAGCCTTGCAGGTAAAGGTTGCTGCTGAGTGATGGTCAGGCTGTGAACTCCCTGGATTCCAAGGGAACGCCTGGATTCTCAGCCATGTGAACAATGGGCTTGTGAGCTATCTGGCATCGATGCATCCCTAGAAGCTGCTGGTTTGTCTGTTTGCCCAGTTCACTGATTCGGCTTATATCAACAGTAGTAGTTGAGTTCTGAGATAATTACATTTCTGAGAACGTGGATCTATGAGAGTCACCAAACATCTCATTACAGATAAGCTGAACAGACAAGTTGTAACTGATGCCTGTCTGCGTTGCTCTCCAGCTCGGGTAGCTCACCTGGCTGCACTCAGGGTGCCATGCTGTCTGGTGGGAATGGCACAGGTGCTGTGCTGTCCGGTGTTACACTGTCTCATAGCTCCTGTTTAGGAAATAGGACAGTCGGAATGTGGTGAAACCAAGACAGGTTTGTCAGGTCGATGAACATCACACTTTCTGATTCTAGTTCAGAAAGCCTCCCAGGAAAAGATATTGCATGCATACTTCGCTAACACTGAAACCCCTGGGATTCAGGCACCCATTACATCCCATCCTGAATACTGTCCGAGCTCAGTGCATGCTCGGGGTGTTTCAGAGTGGGCAAATGGGCCTTGTACTTGGCATGTGATTATTTACCTAGAAAACCAAATGCCTCCTGCTTTGGACGTTTTGCATATTACATTCTGGGTTCACAGAGACTTTATTTCCCCAATGAAACCTTAAACTTCACAGATTCTTTAAAGCATATAGGTAGTTAGCTGTGTCTGAGAAAAGATTGAGTAAATGGTACTGGGCTTCTGGGGAAAACAGGGATGTTCTCCTCAGATGTTTGACTAGCAGGTTTTGCTGCAGTGTGATCCTAGCACTGAGCAGATTTTTGTCCTTCTCAGAGCAGAACCATTTATTTTTTTTCCCTCCTCCTTTCCTTTTTTTTTTTTTTTCATATCCCTTGATATGCAGATTGTCTTCTGAGGTCAGCTCTGTAAATCCCTTAAGTTGATTTCCTGCAAGTGTAGAAGTGTCAGGCAGAAGCGCATGATCTTCTTGGTTGTCTATTAATAGCAGACATGTCTGATTGTACAATCAAAACATTTATCTTAAAATAAGTCTTTGTTCATGTTATAGCAGCTATGGATGGTGATGTTTTGGGTGGTGACAGCACAGAGTGAAAGAGAACGAGTAATTGTAACTCTGTCTTTATGACCCTGTTAAATCGAGCATCTTGTGAAGTCAATGGCCCTGGTGAAGAAATGCTTTAGACTTCAGCAGTGTGAACAAGAACAAGGTATTGTCCAGTGTTTGTAGGAATCCTACGGGAAATGCAGAAAGCAAGCTGTGGAATGGATGTAAGCGAAAATTGGTGTCATGGCATCAGGGTGACCCTGCTTAAGGTGTCAGTCTGGACTTGACTCTGCTTACCTATGGCTGGACAAATCCTTCACTAATAAGTTGAAATTTTAGCATTAGTAATTGTTATCAGCACCATCTATTGGAAATAGTTGAGACTCAAGATGCTGAAGCTTTTTGAGTAGTTTTACCTTTCTGCACCAGGTAAGTGTATGCAATAAATACCCCCCTTGCTGAGAGAAGATAAAGATCTGTATTCTCCCTCTGCACCAAAATCCTGTAATTACTGCTGAAGAGGACTGAGAAATACCTAATGTTTATTAGACATTACATAAATGTATGCATGATATTACTATTGAAAGTGGCACTGGATGAGAGCTGTATTCCTATTTAGGTCTAAAGACATACGTTGAAGGTAAAAGCTTTGAAAATAAAAACCCTTGATATGGACAGGAATTTCATGAATGACTTGTCTTCCTTTTCACCTCCTCTTTAATATAGAATACAGGTAAAATTGCAGATTCAAACACTTTTGAGTACTGGGGCAGGCAGGGGGTTGATTAGAGTTCTCTAATTATAACTAATGACAGAAATAACATAGGCTCCTGTTTTGCCTTGATGATTTATGAATTGAGCCACCTCCCATAAATACAGTATGTCTCCCCTGATTTTCCTATGGCAAGTGATACAAAACCAACGCAGTGAGCCATGCTGCTATTTCAGATTAAGAACTGGACACCTCAGTCTGTCCTGACACCTGGAACCGCTGCTCTGTGATCTCCATGACGAGAGATGCATCCCACAGTGGGGTAGAGGCAGGTATTGGAGACTAAAGCTGCTCTCAGCGTGCTTGCTCCCCTTTGAGATGCCGCCTGTTACAGGATGGCTGATGTCTTGCTTAGGGCCCCGTGCGACTCCAGTCGCTCTGATGTGAGCGTTGTGGTGCTGCCATGTGCTCTGTGCTGTGTGAGCCATTATCTGCAGACAGATCTCCTCTGACTAGAAATGGGAATGCTGCTTCTGTGGTACTGTTCTGGGACTTCTTGTTTGTGTGTTAATATTTACTCAAACTTCAGTCTGTGTGCACCCCTAGGCAGCATAGGTCAGGAAAAAATGCTTTTTGTTCAGATGTGGTTAGAACAAGGTATTTACAAATGCATTTATTACCTTGCTCCTACCCTGATAAGCATTCTCCTTGCTGAGTCTTGCTCAACAAGAAGAGTGGTCTGGTGATGGCAGTGATGCCAGGGAGCAGGGATTCGGGGCACTACTCTCATCTATAGAACTGAGCTCCCCAGACGGCTGTGGGAGAATTTACAGAAGCGGAAGGAATCCTTGAGCCTATACCTGACTCCAAAGGAAACAAGCTAGCATTCGTCTGTAGCAAAATAAGCAGCAGGGTGAGATGAAGACCAGTGTAGTGCAAGGTCTTTCACAGGCGAACAGAGCAGGGCTCTGGCTCTGCCTCAGTGGCTCTTCCTGGACAGACTGCGGCATGGTTATCAGACCCTTCCAGGTGTGAAGGGGCTGCCTGATCACCCACTACCCTGCGTTTGCTCTGGAGCAGCCAGGGAGTGCGGTGCCCACCACAGCCAGCCTGGCTTGGGGCTGTCGGCACCGAACCCAGCTTGCTCAGCACCTGTGGACGGCAGGGCTGTGACGCCTGCTCCGCTGCCGTGCCCTGAGTTCTCCGGCACAGGGCACCCTGTGGGCATGGCTGTCCCTGCTCAAGCAGATGCTGGCATTTTTTTTCCAAGTTACCCTTGTGGCTGCTGCCTCGAAGGGATCTGTTAAGATTAGCAGGAGCCACAGCACTACAGCTGTAGAGAGCTGCAAGAGGAGGTGCCTGTTTATCTAGGTAAACAATGCGAGAACAGTGAGAGAGAGTAATGGTGCAGACGGAAACCAATAATCTGGCATGCAGGCCTCAACAACTGATTTTTTTTTTTTTTTTTTTCCATTTTTAATTTCCCCAAGGACTTGCATGTTTATTAAAATGTTAAAATCTATTGTCTCACACTTCCCATAGGCTAATCCCAGCATTTGCTAGAAAAATACCTTTTTGTAGAGAATACATAGTAAGTTCTGTCTTGTTTTAATAGGATTTGTGGCAGAACTCGGTGAAATTCATCACTTAAACTTTGCATTCACAGATCTGAGCGAATAGTGTGGCTTTGCTCAAAATGAGAGTATCCATGCACACATGCTGCATAGTTCCTTAAATCTCAGGGGAAAGTGAATATGTGCAGTATATGTGGTGAAGTGTAACTATGGAAGTAGCCCAAAAAACTGTTTTTCATAAAACCTGAGGTTTTCTTTGTTTTACTCCAAGATGCAAAGAAGCAGAATTAGTGTTTCCATTTGGCACGGTGTGCATAATGGGAATAATTTTACAATTCTGTAAAAGAACAATTAGGAACTTTTCACAAGAGTTAAACACTCACCATGTTAGTGCTTGTCTTGGTCCAGATGCCTGAATCTTAACAACAGCCTGACCTGCCCTGGCTGCTCAGTGCAGTCTCTGAAGGCCAGCAGCAGTGGTGCTCGGGGGCTGCCAGGCTGCGAGCAGAGATGGGACTCTACTGCCTGCAGGGTCACATTTATGACTTTTCTGAAAGCAGCATATAGGAGAAAGAAGGAAAATGAGCGGTGGGAAATCCCTCCCCCTCCCC
>VXAV01011430.1:145327-176668 GCA_013399715.1 Alectura lathami
CTCCTGTAGGCCCCCTTCAGGTCCTGGAAGGCCGCTATCAGCTCCCCCCGGAGCCTTCTCTTCTCCAGACTGAACTACCCCAACTCTCTCAGCCTGTCCCCACAGGGGAGGTGCTCCAGCCCTCTGACCATCTTTGTGGCCCTCCTCTGGGCCCCCTCCAACAGGTCGATGTCCTTCTTGTGTTGGGGGCCCCAGAACTGGATGCAGCACTTCAGGTGGGGTCTCACCAGTGCAGAGCAGAGGGGCAGGATCCCCTCCCTCGCCCTGCTGGTCACGCTTCACTTGATGCAGCCTAGGATGTGGTTGGCCTTCTGGGCTGCAAGTGCACACTGTGGGCTCATGATGAGTTTTTCACCAACTGCCAGCCCCAAATCCTTCTCCTCAGAGCTGCTCTCCAGCCATTCCCTGCCCAACCTGTATTTGTGCTTGGGATTGCCCCAGCCCAGGTGCAGGGCCTTGCACTTGGCCCTGTTGAACTCCGTGAGGTTGGCACGGGCCCACCTCTCCAGCCTGTCCAGGTCCCTCTGGATGGCATCCCTTCCCTCTGGCATGTCAACGGCACCACTCAGCTTGGTGTCGTCCGCAACTTGCTGAGGGTGCACTCGATCCCGCTGTCCATGTTGCCAACGAAGATGTTGAACAGCACTGGTCCCAGTACCGATACCTGAGGGACAACGCTTGTCACTGGTCTCCATTTTGACATTGAGCCATTGACCATGACTCTCTGGGTGTGACCATCCAGCCAGTTCCTAATCCAGCGAGTGGCCCGTCCATCAAACCTGTGCTTTTCCCATTTAGCGACCAGGATGTCACGTGGGGCAGCGTCCAACGCTTTGCACAAGATCCAGGTAGATGACGTCAGTTGCTCTTCCCTTATCCACTGATGCTGTTGCTCCATCATAAAAGGCCGCCAAGTTTGTCAGGCACGATTTGCCCTTGGTGAAGCTGCGCTGGTTGCCACCAATCACCTCATCTTCATTTTCCGTGTGCCTTAGTAGAGCCTTCAGGAGGATCTGCTCCATGATCTTGCCAGGCACAGAGGTGAGACTGAGTGGCCTGTAGATTGCCGGATCTTCCTTTTTTCCCTTTTTGAAAATGGGGGTGATGTTTCCCCTTTTCCAGTCAATGGGAACTTCACCAGTCTGCCATGATCTTTCAAATATGATGGACAAAGGCTTGGCAACTTCATCCGTCAGCTCCCTCAGGACCCGCGGATGGATCCCATCTCAGGTTGCATGGACTTGTGCACCTCCAGGTTCCGTAGATGGTCTCGAACCTGACCTTCGCTTACGGTGGGCGGACCTTCCTTCTTGCAGCTCTCGTCTTTGCTTTCTGCAGCTTGGGCGGTGTGGTTAGAGCCCTTGCCTGTGAGGACTGAGGCAGAGAAGTCACCGAGCACCTCAGCTTTCTGCATGTCGCTTGTGACCAGGTCTCCGGTCTCCTTCCGTGGAGGACCCACATCTTCCCTGGCCTTCCTTTATCGTTGATGTACCTGTAGGAATTCTTCTTATTTCCCTTTACTTTCCTGGGCTTTGGCTTTCCTAACGTGATCCCTGGCTGCTCGGACAACTTCTTTGTATTCCTCCCAGCTAGCCTGTTCTTGTTTCCACTCCTTATAGGCTTTCTTTTTATGCCCAGGTAAGCCCAGGAGCTCCTTGTTCATCCATGGAGGCCTCCTGGCATTCTTGCCTGCCTTCCTCTTTCTTGGGATGCACTTCTCCTGGGCTTGAAGGAGATGGTCCTTGAATATTGAGCAGCTCTCCTGGGCCCCTCTTCCCTCCAGGGTTTGTCCCGTGACACTCTGCTAAGCAGATCCCTGAAGAGGCTGAAGTCTGCTCTCTTAAAGGTGTGGGTAGGTGTGAGATATACAAACACATTTTAAGAGGAGGTCCCCTGGCTAGGGTCTCAAGATGGGATAAATTGCATTTCTGCTCCAGTGGTCAGAGGAATTTCAGAGATAAACCTTCATTAAAATGTTGTATTTATTAAGTTTCTGTCAAATACACCCAACAGTTGTGCCTTTGAGTCTTGTTAATGGAGGGTTGTTAATGATTATGCTAGAGTTCTTGTGCTTTCTCTTAAGAATTCTGTATCTGTTCAGCTGTTGATACGTCACCGAAAGTTAAAAGACTAAGTTTGAGCAGCACATGCTGTAGTTGCCTCCAGTCACAGCAGGTGAATGTTCACGGAACACTGTAAGTCATCTACTGCCCAGAAGCACTCCTTAACAGTCTGCAAGAATTGGTTATCACTTGACAGAAATATGTTTTGTTTACCATTTTTTTTATGAACTACTCATAAGTAGAACTTCCATATGAAATCTGACGTGCTATTCCCTAGTAAGAACTTAAATTCCATGTTTATTTGGAAAAAAAAAGGCATAAAACCCTGGAACAGTGAAATTGTCAGGGAAACATGGTGTAGCTAAAGAAAAAAAGTTAGGATTTGACAGGAGAGGTTTCAGGTTTTGCTCCTACGGTGATCTTCTGTGTGCTGAAAGGAGTGTTGTAATGTAGAAGTGGCATACAAAAATTTGAGGTGGGGCTGAACTGAGTCTGTGCTGCCTGCTGTAAGAAGCCCCTGGAATGTTCAAGCTACTGATCATAACAGACAATTCCTTCTAGGTTTATTTCTGCTTTGGGCCGCATTATACTTCTGGGAGAAGTAACCAGAAATTTTCTCAGGTTATTTTCTCTGTTACAATTAGCAACCAGAGAATCCAAGTTGCGTGTGGTGTTTATTCTTACTTGAAATTGGTTGAAAAGACATAAGAATTCTTCCACCTGGGACAACTCACTGGGTTAAACCTGTCCATTGTAAGACTTGCTGTCTGTCTTGTTGCCAGGTAAACCTAGTGGGCTGATTTAGAATGCATCGTTTTTCAAGTTTAAAATGGTGTGACTCTCCCCTCCTGCTCTCCTTTCTCTTCTGCTGGGAGAACTGCCTTGCACTTTCATGCATATCAGCTTGTGCTGTGCTGCTCCGCCACGGAGCTCCAGAGAGCACAGCCTGGGCTTCCTGTGGCAACAGCTGCAAATCCACAGCTTTCTGCTGCGGAGCTGGAGACCAAGGCCACACCAGCACCTTCATTTTCCGCAGAATTCAGCAATACAAGCTATTTCTGGGCTGTCAGGACAGAATTATCCCGATGTTTCCAGTTGCGCTGTAGCAGAAGATGGCTCTTTTGACTCTGTAACATTATCCTTAGTCACTGAACCATACGATTATTATTTCTGAGACATACAATTGCTACCATTTAAAGATTCAGACAGGTCCTAAGGCTCATTGCACAAAGCACTTGAATGGATATACATTATAAAAAAATTTTGCTTGCTCCGACAGCCTTACTGTGCATAGCATGAGAGACTGCAGAGAGTTCTTGAAATCATTTTTCCTCTCTTTCCATAAAAGCTCCACTTTCTATTTTTGACCCTCTTTTTGGCTTTAAGATGCAATGCCCTAGGAATGCCTTCTGCACTGGAGTATTTTATGTTACTTGTAGGGCTGAGCAGTGACACTGAGTTGCTAATAATGAAGTGAATGTCAGTTTCCAGTGCAATGTATCATTACTTCAGGATCTTTCTGACTTCCCTTTGTCTTGTCTTGGAAGCGATCTTTATTCCTATCTGATGTGGTTGCTGGAGGCTTTGGCAAGGAATTCTGAGATGACTCACCAGAGGGGCAGAAGGAACAGAGAGAAAGCAGATGAGAGGTAGATGACTTATTTTCTCTTTTATTTTATTTTTCCTTTTTTTTTTTTTTTTTTTTTTAGATTAAATATGACTTTACATGAGAAATCACTCTCTTCTGGGGCTGGGAGGGAAAGCAATGACTGGAATTGTGTCCTATGGCTGACTTCAGTGCCTGCCCTTAGGCTAGTTGTAAGGGAGGGGATTGGATCTGAAGCAAGGCAAATCTTCCCATCCAGCTGAGCTCAGTGAGTACCAGGGGTGTCAGGATTTACTGAGAAGAGCTCTTCACAGCCTTCTGCACAAAATATCGTACCTTCAGCATTTAAAGAAGACACATAGGTCTATGGTTATAACATTCTGCATGACTGTGAAGGTTGAAGTCCTTTTCCTTTAAACAAGGGAAATACTGGGAACCATGACCTTTCTTCAGTACCACTGAAGGTCTTCAGTATCTGTGAAGACTTGTCTGTGACATATTGTTGAATATACAATATGTTAGAAGCCAGCATCCTTGTCATCCAGGACCATGTGCTTAGTTGTTAAGGGTAATATTCTGATTGTGATCTGCATGGGGATGCTTCCTGGGCATTAGTACTGTTTTCTGCTTTTCTCTAGGCATATGAACAAAATTTTCAACAACTGAAAACTTAAACTTGGTCCAAAAGTAATTATTCTGTCCCATATTTGCTGTTTGTGATAATGTGAAAGCAAATAATATTTATTTATATATCATTACAAGTAAAATGCACATCAGTGGTTCTAGGGATATGACCCATTTCGCTTCTGGTACAGCCCCTATTTAAATGTCACAACAGCTGCATCTGGTACAAAATATTTCCATTTGCAGCCAATGGAACAATGCTTGCCTTTCTGCTGTAACTGCCAGCATTTTCTTCTATTTCCATGTTACGATTCTTTCATGACTAGTATCTGCATATATTAAAATACAGGCAAGAGAACTTTCTGAATAGAAGTAGCCTATCCAGGAAGAAGCTTCTGAATATTGAAGATATTTCAGTCCTGCTTACATGTCACATAAATGTTGGCCTTGAGTTTGATACACAGTCAAGCCAGGAGTGGTGCTGCAGTGCCAGCTGTTGGGAAGAACTGGCTGGACCGCTGGGACACTGCTCATCCAATCCGCAACATTCTTTCCTAGAAACTGGTCTTTAAATTGGCGGATCTTTGTGATCAGGGGAGACAGCACATTCAAAGCAGGATGGGAGCCACAAACGGGAGCAGTTGGCTTGGGATGGATGTGGTAGCAACTTTGCATCCCCTGGGGTTTGAGCGTGCATGCATTTATCTGGAATAGAGTTCTGCTAATGACCTGGTGACTGCAAAGAACAAAGGAGGTCTGATGTGTGCGGAAGCCAGAATCTGTCTGAGATGAAATCTCGTCAGCAAGGGATGATATAAGAAACTTTACTGGGGCAGTGCTGGGTGTCTGCTGTTGGCCCTCAGGGCTGGGTTTGGAAATAGAGAGATATCTGCAGTGTTACTGGAGAGAGAAGTATACCGGTAATAGGGTCATTACGTGAGCCTAATTTCCAAACACAGATTTGAGAACAAATACTACTAACAATGACAAGGTCCAGATATTTCTAACTGTGTTGGTCTCCAGGTTTCTTTGGATGTGGAAGAGCTCTGCAATTTCTTTAAACCAAAGAGGTAAAAACTGTCTGGAATCTGTATGGCATACAGAAATAAATGTTAAGGGAATGACTCCAGACTGATAAATGCCTTAAATGATCACTGTGAGCAAATTAAGAACATGGAATGAAAAGGAAAAAAAAATCCAACAAAAAAGTTGTGTCTTAAAGATAAGTATTGCAAGATGAAGTGAGGGTGACCAATGGCTACGTGAGCTATATTTTTGAGGGAAATTCAAAGGTACTTCAACTAAGTATGCATGGAGGCTGGAAAAAAGTACTATATTTTAAAAAGTAGCATATCCTCTTAATAACCTAATGCTTTGTCCAGGTTTCCCATAAACGTAATTTCAGCATTGTGAGCAGATGCTGGAGGGTTGATGAGCCAAAAGAATAGGGATGAAGATTTGAATTAGGGCCAGTCTGTGTTGGATTAATCCTAGCCAACAACTAAGCACCCACCTGCCTCTTGCTTGCTGTTCCCTATCCCCAGTGGGGTGGAGGAGATGATAAGAACAACAACAGTGAGAAGAATCAGCAGTTAGCTATAAAGACGGTTTAATAATTAAAGGAAAACAAAGTGAGATTTACTGAAACTCTCTGGCTGAGGTGGCACTGTGTGACTGGAGACTAACGGCAATGTCACCTCTGGGCAGGAGGAGGAAGGGTGCGGAGGAGGTGGCTGACAACTACTGGCTGTCAACCAGGCCAAGAGAGCACAAATAGCTTTACATAGGAAAGAATAATGAGAGATGTGGAGGTAAGTGGCAAACAAGTTAATCTAGAAAAGACAGGCCATCCCAGACTAAAATAATATCATTTGCTTTAAAAACTGAGCCCATCCCTATTCCTAGAAAAAGGAAATGCAGTGAGCCTGTTTGTCACTGGCCATTTGTTACAATGCCACATGCAAACTTGGTCATTAAACCAGTATTAGTTTCACTTTAAAGTATTATTTTTGATAATGGTTCTGCATTCATCATCTCTATAATGCCTGACTTAGTAAGTGAGGGACTGGAATATCAAGAGTTTGAAACAGATAGAGAAAGAATTATTAAATTGCAGGGAGGATAAAAAATGTATTTCTCAAATTCATTTATGTGATCAGTCTCATTTAACAGTTGTATAACCGGTGCTGGGTATTGTGATAGAAAGTCAGGAGACAGTACCAAAACAGAGAAGGATGGCAATGTCACGCAGGGAAAAAAAAAATAGTGGTCTTCAGGACTGGAATTACAGGGATCTTTGTAACTTCTCATTGCACAGGTTCTTGTATTTTAGGACCAATAATTAGTTGTTCTGCAGTAACCAGAGAGTTCAGTAACTAGAAGTAACCAAACTAGTGAAAAATTTGACTGAACTTAAGCCCCTTAGGAGGCATAGTGAGAAAGGCAAATGTGCTGGGTGAGGTCTTTGCTGGGACAGGAGATGCTGAGGCTGTTGTCAGTAGTGCTGATCTTCTCAAGCAGTGGCCTATTCTGATCAGCCTGATTTGCTGAAGCAGAGCTTGAAACAAGCTGCCGGCTTGTTTCAACAGTGCTCTGTGTTCAGCTCAGAGACCAAGAAAGGGTTGTGAGGAACGCAGGCTGACTGTGCTCTGTAAGGGCCAGCGGAGGAAGAACTGTTCAGGCTGGAGGACAACATCATCACAAGAACTGGCACAGTGTGGTGAGAGGCAGCGGGAGGTCCGAGAAAGAACCGGGTCCTAGAGCTGTCTCCCTGCAGGGAGACTTTGAGAAGGAAAGTGTTGAGGGCAAGAGAGTGAGAAGATCGCTAGCTGGATGTGCTGACCTCAGTGGCCTCTCCCGCAGGCTGCTGCCCGCCAGGAGATCTCCCAGAGGGACTGGCTGCCCCAGGAAATGCAGGGCTGCATGGGACATGTGACCAGAAAGGGCCAGCTGGCATCCTGCAGGCTGGATCCCAGGTTATCGCCTGCACCAGTGGTTTCCTCAGGCAGAGCCTCGGTTCAGACAAGCACTTGCTGTCCCAGAGGCTTTTGGTGATTCAGCTGATGGCCTTGGAGCATTTGGGTGAGCCCCAGGCCGCTGTGTTGGCTTATCCTAGCTGTGCGTGCACCGTGTGGTGTCCATGGCCCTTTCCAGCCTAAATTCCAAGAGGTAATGGGCAATGCTGAGTTCATAGTGTGTATCTGGGCACTGTTATGAAAGCGGAGAAAGAAATTTGCTAAAACTCTTTGAAATGATTTGTTCAAGATTTTTTTTTTTTTTTTGAAAACATCTTTTATTTATTTTTTCACTACTAAAGTGCAAGGGAATAAGCGCTTATAGTTCAGTTCTGGGTGTCTGTGGGGGTGTTAAAACTGAGTGGAAAATGTTTTCTAAAATGATTGAAAGACAGAATGTATTTTCTTTGAGTATTTCAAAGTAAATCCCAAAACTGAGGAAAAATATTGAAAGAAAAAGAAAATTTTGTCAATTTCTGTGTTTCTCCCAGGAGCTGAAACAGTCCTTAGCCAGCCAGAGGACTCAGCCGTTGCCAGCTTGGGCACAGCACTGCTGTGTGCTTCCCAGCCGCTCAGCCTTGAGCAGTGGTAGTTACAGGAATGTCCAAAACCAGATGGTGGCATTGGAGCCTAAATGACTCACAACTGAAATGCTCTAGTCTTAAATTCCTCCCTGATGTTCCTCCATCAGAGCCAATTAATTCGGCCTCCTGAGCCAGCTTCCTCCTAAACTTTGCCAACTTCAGCTTGTTACTGTTACTTGCAAATTGTTGTAGAGCCAGTCCTCTCCCCATGCCCTCCCAACAGGCGTTCAGAGCAGCAGAGGCAATGGACAAGAGTTCTTATTAGCAAGAGAGCTACTCCTGCCTATGAAGTTTTACACAGCTTGAAGATTCTTTTTATCATGTTTTAGCAGTGGCTCTGAGAAAACTGGATAGCTTGTAGACACAAATATCTAATTTTTGCCTGTTAGAAATTGCTACTCTAATTGCACCAGAGTCTAGCAGCACTTACGCTCTTTTCTCCAGAGCAGGGAAAGTAACATAGTGAGAAGATTAAACCAACGTTCTGAGAAAGTTTTACATCACTATTTATTTTTTAAAAAAGAAAATTTGCTGCTAAAACTCTCTCTTCAGTAATTCCATTGTGTTAAAAACATTGAGATCGCACTCACTGAGGTCAATAAGCATTTGGTAGCAAAACTTCTGCTCAGATTAGGAAGTGCTGGATGGCTCAGCAAGTGATGGCCCAACAAAATCCATTTGCTCTAGGTCACCATTTCAGATCCAGTCCAGATGGATAACGACCAGCTGCTCTTTGGGGAAATGCAGTGTAGCTGCCCAATGTGAGCCAAGGCCTGCTGGAGAACACGTGATCCTCCTATCTACATCTCCTCTGCCGCTAAACTAATCTTCAGCCTCAAAGGCAAGGCCGTGTGCTGGGAAACAAGTGGGCTGAGAAAATCATGGGAGGATTAGGAAAGTGTCAGAGTGGGGGTGGAAAGCGCTCCTTGCTGGTATGACACTTCACATTTATTATTTCTGTTGTGGATCCTTTGGTTAACATCAGTATCCCACTGAGAGGGTGCTGTACCAATTTCCTCTACAGAAGGGAGAGAAACAGAGCAGCTGATTTTCTTCCCCTGCACAATATCACCCAGAAGTAACTCCAGTGAAATTCCTGGACTTATTGTGGTTTAAAAAATCAGAGTAAATGTGAGTGCCTCTGCATACACAGTTCTTTGAAAGGGCATTTCTTGGGACTTAGCCACCTTATAGTGCTGCATGGATTGCTACGTATTGTAATAACGCTGTGTTGATGGGAAACGTTTCTAACACTATAATGTTAAAGCTAAGTGGCAAATAACACTAATGGCTGAGCTTTCAGCTGGTCCAAGGCAGGAACACTAAATATAGCACCAGTGATGAAACAAATGGCAGCTTGAAATGCCTAGGCAAGAAGTCGTCCTTCCATCCAAAGAGCCGGGCTCGTGGTGGGGGGTCAGGACGGCTGCTCTTGGTGCCCCTCGTGCCTTTCTGTAATGCAATGCTGCATTTCCCTTGTGGAGGGGGAGGATGCCGTTACATCTGGTAACGATGTTATTCTTATTGCATTCGTGTGTTGCACTGCTGTACAGACCTTGGAAATACACATCCAGCCATCTGATACAGCTTTTTTTCACTATACACGTTCACTCACTCCTCAGCTCTGAGGCATATTGACTTAATTCCATGTTTTCTAATGCTGTGTGTGGTTTAATCACATCCCCAGGAAGAGGTGTAATTATTAAACCACAGGAAAGTTAATGACGGGTATTTGCTCTTCAGCATACCCATTTTGGTGTCCAGGGTTTGGCATGTCATTCAGTGGGAAAACCAGCTTGGAGGCATAATCCTCCAACCACACATGATTTTCCAGTGATTTGTGCATCTTTTCCCATACCAGTTAGAGCAATAGTTTTGCTGGTTGTTTTAGGAAGGTGTTTCTTCGATCAAGCTGTATGGTGCTTGCTGTGGGCCAGAACACGATACCTGCTGGAAATTCTCCCCTGGAACGATCCTGTTTCTTACGTGGGGGATGGGTGTTTCACCATATGCAAACTAGATTCTACAGAAAATTTGCGTACTTGGGTAAATGTTGCCTGCAGTCCTTGTCATTACACAAATGCATAATTCAGGGGTTTTTGTTAAATCAAGAGCTCCTAATGTACTTTGCTTATTATGTATAAAATCCCTAGCAAATTGGCTAACAATTGCTAAACATTTTCTTTACTGAAGGGATTTCCTGGCAGTCTTGCAATAGCAATTGCTCATTAGTAGCTCTGTCTTTTGAATTCCATTTAGTTGAAGATCCACAAAACTATGTTGAATTTTGTATTTGTCAAAAAGAAAGGAATAGAACCCATTAAAATACAACATTTCTACATGTGGTTGGTGTTCTATTTAGCAAATGATGTTCTGGAGGCAGCCCTCTGTTTATCCTCTGTGAGGTCCTTTAGCAGTAATAGAGGCTTAGAAATGGGACCAGTTTAATCATCTTTGTTACTGACCATGTGAACCTTGTAAAACCAACCACAAAATATATGAGACGTGATTACCTGAAGAGCTCCTGCCTTGATCTCATCACTGCTTGCCCGTGTCTGCGTCTGTCCTGCCATGGCTCTGTCACCCGTTCAGACCAATAAAGCAGATGCTGGGCAGAGCCTGCGTGCATAGGGGATTAGGGAACAGAGTTTTGTTTTGTGGGCGAAGGATAATTTTGCAGGGGTTGTGCTTTGTTTATTGCATATCAAGTCCTAAGCTGAAGAGGGAAGGCATACCTGTGATGGATGGAAAGTTTGTTCAGGGAGTAACTGTGTGAAATCAAGGAAAAAACAAACAAAACCACAGATGGACTAAGGTGCTACTCCACATGAGTAAAGGCATCAGAACTGCAGTGAGTGAACTTGAAACAGCCTCACCTGTGTAAAGAGGTTGGACAAGTGTTCTGAAAACACACGTTTAACAATAGTTTTAGAGCGACATGGCCACGGTTTGCTTTCTGTTTCACCAAATGGAATACCCTAGAATTAAATTATCATGTTGTTCAGCTGCATGCTGATAGCTGTGCTTTGTGAATGTTTGTGATGCTTCTACTACTACAGAGTGCAAAACTCCCTTCCCCCTGATTAGAGCATGTCATCTGGGCTTTGTGTGGGGCAGGACTGCCATTAGAAATTCTGGAGACACTGCAGGGCTGGTTCTGGGTTCGTGCACAAACTTCACCCCAGTGGTGCTGTTCTACATTCACTTTAAAGACTGTTTCTGAATTCATATATTTCAGTTCAGGACTGTTGGGATTTCTGTTTTAAACTGTCCTTGAGAACAGAAACAGTCCTTAAAATTTTGCTTAGCAACTTTATGGCCTGTTGTGCATCAGAGGGAACATAAAGCCCTTCCACAGCGAGGTGGCAGACGGTGCAGATGTGAGGATCGCCCCCAGATCTGGGCACTGGAGCAGCCAGCTTTGGGGCAGAAGCTCACCCCCCTCAGCCCCAGAACACCTCATCCTCCTCCTCCTCCTGGCAGCCTGGTGAGGACAGTCGTGGTGTGCTCAGCACTAACGATATTCCTGCACCCTTCATCTGCAGGCAAATTGCACCGGTGAAAGTGATCCTCAGAGGAGGTGGTACTTTTCCACATCCCACCTGGATGTTTTATGCGAGCCAAGAGGACTGAGCTCCTGGGAAACTGGCAGCATGCTATCAGAGGTATGTCTCTATATCAAAATCTTAGCTCGAGAAAATCAGATGAAGGAAGATTCTCAGTGAAGATGTGTACGGCACTGGAATTGTTTCTGTGTTTTAGGTAAGGTGAAATTCAGGAGTGTGCTTTTGTTCCTTATACATTTACTCAAAATAAAAGAATGTTGCTTGGGGGAGTAGGGAAGCAGTTTTCCAGTTAGAAAGTTTGAAAGTTGTTTTTGAAGCAAGAGAGCATTTTTCCTTTCTTTCTTTCTTTCTTTCTTTCTTTTTTTTTTTTTTCTTTTTTTCTTTTTTCCTCTCCCCCTGCTCTATAAATAACTCTTGGCAGGCAGAAACAACCTTGATTGCATGAGATGAAGTAGAGCAACCAGCAGGCTCTACAGCAGAATAAATGGCACTGTGCCAAGAGCTTCATCAAATGAATAATAGCTTCCACTTGACAATCAGTGAAGTGCCTCTTCTCCTGTGGATTTAGTTTTTAATGATGATTAGAGAGGATAGGCCCCTAAAATTTCTCTGGTAGAAATGACCTCCTATTAATTTCTGTTACTTGAATGCTGAATTTCAAAGCTATTTTACAGCTGCAAACCAAAGGCACTGCCATAAAGGAACTATTATCTTTGTAATTGTAGAAACAAGTACTAAATTTGTCATTGATTAACAGAGACTTTTTAACTTTATGATCTTTCTGCTGGCTATGTCCCTTATAATGTTCTGAGATTTCCAGATTGCTGTACTTGGAAAGTAAAATATTCGTTAGAGTGTGAAAGGATATCTTTTGGACGAGAAACGCTTTCTGTACTACTGCCTTTTTCTAATTTAATTCCTTCACTCATTTTGTTCTATTGGTACTGACCGTTATGGATAGCGAAGTACGTGTTTCAGTATGCGTGGTGGAGGGGAGTACTTCCCAGGTGCACGCATTCAGGGTAGGTAGGTAGGCGTGCTCTGTCAGTTGGATGCCTCACGGGCAATGAAAACAGCTAACTCCTAAATCTTAGCCGTTATTTTTCTCGTGAACAAAGGGATCTTCCCAGCACTGCTGAGTAAAGTACCTGCTTTCTCTGGTGGGTTGGTTTTTTTTTTTCTGTTTTTTTTCTTTGTTTTTAAAAAGAAGTATAATAGCAGAAAGAAACTTTGGAGAATGCTCTTGGAGCCTCTGTGATGCTTTTTTTAGAGGGGAATTATAAGAAAAGACTGACTAGGTCTTACCTCTTGATTTAAATGTGGAAGCAAGTTACAGTCTAGGCTCCTGCTCTTGGGCTGCTACTGCTGGTGCGCTGGGACAACAAACGCTGCGCAGTGTTTAATAACAGTGGAATTTTGCAAAGCTGTAAAACACTTTGTGCAATCACCCCAGTGTTCAACACGTCCTGAATGTACCCATTCACTGCCCGCAAGGGGCCGCGATGTGCGGCACCGTGTGAGCCCCTGCCCTGAGTGGGAGCTGCCCCGCACCACGGGAGGGGGCTGGGAGCCGGCGGGACTGGAGCCCTTGGCAGGGCTGGGTGGGGCCATGGGTCACCTGCAGGGAGAGGGTGATGGGATTCCCCACCTGAGCCTGAACCATGCGAGCAGGGGGTTTCAATGGCTATTAGTGGTACTTGGAAGAATGCTGGAAGTAAAAGGAGTGATGAAGAGATTTAGGACCCCTGTCCAGATCTCTGTATGTATAGTTAGGATGTGACGAACTGACTTCTGCAAGTGTATTGCCATTCCCAGTACAAAATGCCCCCAGACTGATCCCAGGTATCGAGCTCTTGCCTGTGTATTTTTTTTTTTTGTCCTGAGATGTCAGCAGACTTTCAGTAAATCCACTTCATACTTCACGCGTTGCGAGGTGGCTCGTTCCATGTTTGCGCTCCGTGGCGGACCTGCTCGCCTGATTTCCTCTCCAGCGTGCCATGGCGGTGGTCGGCAGATGAAGCCCGAGTGCCTGTGCCCGGGCAGGCGGGCAGCCTGCCTGCCCTCCTGCCCAGCTTGAGCCCCCTGTGGGTGGCTGCGCAGGGGTGAGGTAGCACAGCTGGACCCTGCAGGTGCCTCCTGAGCCTTTGGTCTGCCAACACTTTCACGGGGTCCTTGGAGCCTCCTCCCTGCCCTCACCTGCAGGTGGCTGGCACACACCTTTCCTCTGCCCTGAGGAACGCTTTGGCCTGGTTGTCCCCCCGTGGCGCACAGCCCAGGGGGCCTGGGTTAAATGCAGCCCTGCTGTCCTGGTGGGCGAGCGCCACGGTCCTGCCAGGCTCGCGGCCGGGTGGTGTTGTCCTTCCTCTGAGTGCCTGTGGATCTTGGCCACTGCTGTCCCAACCAGGACAGAACGCGGTGGTCCCCAGTGTGCTGCGATGGTGAGTGGCCCTGGACGGGAGCCTGGAGCCAGGGATGTGGAAGCACACAAAGCATCTTGAGAGGGCCCTGCCCTCAGCCTTCCCTGTCCTGCTGGGGGTGGTCCTGCACCCTTTGCCCTGTCCGCGGCCCCCGGCGGGCTGTGCTGCCCCGGCTGGGCCAGGGCTCAGGCTGATGCCGCAGGAGTGGTGGTGTCCTCGCCCTGGCGCAGCTGTCCTGCTGCCAGGCACTGGCAGGACGCAGCTGGGGCAGGGCAGCTCCACCTGCGCAGGAGGAAGGCGCTGCAGCAGTGCTGCTCCGAGTGGCTGAAGGGAACTTGTTGAAAGCAACAGAGGCAGGGAGATGGAGGGGAGAGAGCAAGCACGTGCCTATTAGCTCACGTAGTCTTCACTGAGGTCCCTGCCTGGCTTTGGGAGTCACAGAATGTGTTTTGCCTGGGACAGCTTTGTGAGATTCTGCAAACACCTCTTTCCCGGATCAGAGTGGAAAAATTAAACAGGGGGAAAAAAAAAACGCTGAAAAGAAACAAATTTAGGCAGTCAGTAGTAACCACTTGCTTAAGGTATTTTAAAATATATTGTTCTGAATTTTACTTTTTATTTGAACTCTAAGTACTTGTATTCTGATAGTAAAACAAACAAAAAACCTTGTTTTAAACCTAAAATTGGAACTTTTCATTTAGAACACTGAAACTAGATGGTCTGGTGATTTGTCATAACTGACCTCTTCCCCCACATTTAAAAAAAAAAAAAATCAGTGTTGATGAATCAGCATATTTATTTAAATAAACATTTCTCTAGAAAGTCTTGGCAAACATAAACGTAGCAGAGCAGGCAAGCAGAGAGAGTCATTTGTTCCTGGAACTGGTCATTCTACATGCGTATGGTGGGACTTGGGATTTTCTTCAATTTTGTCATGATCAAAAATTGCTTTGCAAATCTCCTCTCTAGATACTTTTTTGGCTGCCTTCGCGTGTTGCATACTATTGTTTTTGCCAAGCCAACAGAATAACTCAGACTAGAATTTTGGTTTAAGAGCTTTGCATTTGCACGTTCAGGTGTTCGGTGGTTGGGTGAACCTTGCCTGATGGTGGCATAAAGCTGCTGTTCTGTGACACCCGCTGCTGCGGAGCCGCTGTGTTCGTGCAGCCAGCACGCTGCAGAGAAGTGCCGCGTGAGAAGAGCTGAGGCCTGGCTTCACCGCGAGTGGCTGTGGGGAGCTCGGGCTCTCCCTGGCAGCTGCGGGACCCCTGTGGCCCTGGCAGCAAAGGGCCATGCTCCGCTGCTGGCACCAGCACACGGGGCTCCTCTCGCTGATAGCGACGCGGGGTTTGCACAGTGTGGGGCCGAGGGCTTGGTGCATGTCTGTGTGAGGATACTACTGCCTTTCCATCTGCTAATGACTGGCCTCAGCCTTTGGTCGCCTGTCTCAGGCACTTCTGCGTGCAGATCAATGGTGTTTGCCGCTTGCAGTACCCAGGTGTACCATGTTGATGCTCAGAGCAGCGTTGGCTGTGATGGGTTTGCAGTGATGGGGCATGGTCTTAGGCAGACGCTGCATTGTTCTAGCAGCAGCGTTGCTCACTGGTTTGCAGAATGTGCCCCCATCCTGCCTTTGCAATGGGATCACAGTCTGTCTGTCTTTTTTCTTCTACAGCCACCAGGATCTGTATTGTACACTTACGCTATCATGTTTTTTGTGATTATTGGCAGGTTTGCTTTCCTTTAGTACGGCACGCCCTATCACTTAATCTAGAGCTCTCTCACAGGTAATGTGTTATCAGTTAACAGCGTACCAATTGCATTTCCAGCCCTTCAGACATGCACTGCAGGAAATTAGCACTGAAGCTATTGGAACTCTTATCGTGGTCTGGAAAATACAATGGAGTATCCGATGCTGACAAAGCTGAATTGCTTTTGTGAGACACCGCAACATTTCAAAAATGGTTTTCTGCTTTAAATTCATGGGAGTATGGCACTGCCTTGGACACTGCTGTGTGGTAGCTGTTAGTAAAGGCTTCTTTTACAGCGGTTGTGCAAGTGGCTGAGACAACACCAGGCAGTGCTAAGGTAGACATAACCTCAGCTTGCTCTTGAGGAGCTGGGAGGAAGAGTAGAGGCAAAGAAGTGCTTAGAACATAATGTAGCACTGGCGGAAGGACTTGTTTCTTTTCTCAACATGCGGAAGCTCTGTAGCACACATTGCAGATCTGCAAAGTTCATACTTAGACCAGACAGTAGCAAGAAGCCTGTTTTTGCAAAGTCCCTCCTACTGATGAATGTTCTTTGCATACTCCTGCATCTTCAAGAAAATTCTTTAACCTAGAAATTCATGACCCATTTGTCTTTTCTTTTGCATCATCACAGAAGGAATTCCCAATATTTCAGCTGGGGCTTCAGTGTGAGTGCTGCCTCTGTCAGGACACGCTTGGTACGGCTGTGACAGCCTTGTGCCTCTCATCTACAGACAAATATATCTGGGCTATTGCAGAGACACAGCGTTGCCCATGGAGCTTCAGTCACCATACATCTGTGAGAGCCAAGGGAGGCTGCAGATAATGCCCTACCAGGGATACTGCTGGCATTCCGAGTTAAATTTGACTCGAACGCATTGAAGTTTGTGTTTGTTTCAAGTTACCAAGTATGGCTTTAAGTGAGCACAAAGACAAGAGATGAAACCAGATTATGTGCCTTTGAACAACACAAGAGTGTGGTTTCTCTTGTGGTGGTTTTTTTTTTTTTTATCCTGTTTAGGTTTAGTTGAATAAAGTAATTAAAACACTCTGTAGGAATGATAAATGTTAAAGTGTTTTGTCCCAGCAGTGTGGTTGGGATTATCTGTGGCAGCCTGGAACTCAGAAAATGGTCGAAATAACTTACTGTAAGTAAAGGAATC
Organism: Alectura lathami; assembly: GCA_013399715.1. Classification (NCBI taxonomy): domain Eukaryota; kingdom Metazoa; phylum Chordata; class Aves; order Galliformes; family Megapodiidae; genus Alectura; species Alectura lathami. The sequence continues at coordinate 162,116 of VXAV01011430.1, forward strand.
ACAATTAGCTTTAGAACCAACCCCTTGAGAAATTCTTGCGATTTCCACTTGCAGAAACCAACCAGACTCATTTGAAAAGCTTTGTCACAAACACAGATGCATTTTATAGTTGCTCAGATTTTAGAGATGATTCTTAATTTTCCACAAGAAACCCACCTCTTCTGCGTTCATTGTTTTTAAAATCTATTATTGTATTCCTTGAAGGATCTTCACTCTTCCAGTGTGCATTCTCTAACAACCTTAAAAAGAAGCAGTCAATTACTTCAACAGATTGTAAAGTTACAAAGTCATATGAAATCCAAATATTGAAGAAAGAACCCAGAATCTAGCTTTCCTGTGTATATGTATGCTATCATAGCTGCTTCAGCTGAAAACAGATAAGCTCAGCAGTCTTGTAGTGCTGCAAGTTGAGAGCTGCTACTTGTTTTGCAAAATAGAATTATAGTGTTGAGGTTCATTCTACTGTTAATTTTCATGTTATGGGCCAAATTCTTCTCAAACAGCTGGTCATTTTATCAGCTGGGGATTGGGCTATGGAAATTTCAGAAAATCTGAATGCAACTGGAATTGGATCTACTGCTTAATTATTTTGGATGTAGTGTGCAAGATCTTTGAAGTGAGTAGAAATTCAGCCAAGCAAAACTAAAGACAGAAATGAAGACTGGAGGGCCAGATATTCAGATGCTGTTAATTAGCTTTTTTCATTGACTTTGGTGCAGCTTTTGAGCTGAGGGGTGTGAACTCTAGTAAATCTACAACCCACCCTGCCTACATCCTGAAAAACTATATAAAAAGACATTTAGACCTCAGTGAGGATGGGGTTTAATCCTTACTCTTCACAGCTGATTATTTCTTGCTACGAGACAATTGACTAAAATATTCTGATAGCTTCTTGAAGTCAGTATGAATTTGTCTTCACAGAATGATGGAATGGCTTGGGTTGGAAGGGACCTCAGAGATCACCTGGTTCCAACCCCCCTGCCGTGGACAGGGCTGCCAGCCACTCGCTCACAGATCCAGCTGCCCAGGAACCCATCCAGCCTGGCCTTGACCACAGCCAGGGATGGGGCAGCCACAGCTTCTCTGGGCAGCCTGTTCCAGCGCCTCACCACTCTCTCAGTGAAGAATTTCCTCCTGATGTCCAACCTAAACCTCCCCTCTTTCAGTTTTAGCCCATTCCCCCTTGTCCTACCATTATCCACTTGTGTAAAAAGTCGGTCCCCCTCCTGCCTGTGAGCTGCTTTCAAGTACTGGAAGGCCGCAGTCAGGTCTCTAACTGGTGAACTCCAAAGCTGTAAGGGGGATGGAAAAATACTTGTTCCAATATTCCCATGGAGCCCTGAGTAACAAATGAACATATTCAGGACTCTGCTTTGTTAATGTGGGAGTAATAATAGATGTTCGTTCCAAAACCTAAGACAGGAACTTGCATCCCTTGCTCTTTTAGTGGTAATCAGGATGACTATATTTCTCCAGTATCATCATACTGATCTTCCACAATGTGAAAGCTGTGCATGATGCAGCTCAGTGACTCACCCAAAAGAAAACAATGCTTAATTATCTTTTTTTTTTTTTTTTTTTTTTTTAAGGCATTTTTCAGGAAATTGAACCTCCAGCGCAGCCCTGTTGAGACAATCTGGTATTTATCAGTGAACAAGGCCTCTTGTGGGGCATGCAAGTGTTTGCCACAATATATGGGGAAGAGCTGATGGATCCCTGACCATCAGTGTCAGTGGGTGGTTCTCTGGGGGGTGCTCAGCCCCAGCCCACCCCTGGTGTTACTCAGTCCCTGAATCAAGCCCTAGCTTTGTGCACGGCCTGGCTATACATTTCACAGCACAGAGAGCACCGAGCTGTCAGAAACCCTACTGGCTGTAGAAGGCCGCCAACACTTGAAAACCTGCCAAAATGTAGGGTAATTATTTGCTAATTAATTAGATGGCAGAGATGCATTTGGTGAATGAAGGCATCTCCAGGATGCCCGCTGACAGCAGGGCTGCAATGAGCTGAGTTCTGCGTGTTGTGAGACGAGCTAGCACCTCTGTGAAAGGCTAGTGCGGGGCTTACTGTCACCGCAGCCTTGTCTTAAGGCTGCCCAGGTGTCTACGAAGTCCTCTACCCTTGCCCAGCCCCATACAAGTTGTTTGGTAGCAGCAGGTTTATTTCTTTTTGCTACAGCTGATGTGTCCTGCTCACCAAACGCAGTTGGTTTCTCTTGCTCCTGGTGCATCCCCTTGCCTCTCCCTGTGTGCTACCACCCCCAGCTCAGTAAGTTGCTCGCTGACTGAAAAATATAGGAAAATACAGAAAAGGCATAGTTTTTCTGATCAACACAGAACGAGCTCTGATGGTTCTGCCACATTCTGTTCACAGGAAATAATACGGCCCCAGCATCCAAGCAGTGTGCAGTCCTTGTCTGGGGCATTTCTGAACTCTGCTCACGGCTTCCTAGGCCACTGCACCCTGCGCTAAAAGCACGACAAAAGCTGCAAAGTTATTCCCATGACGCCTCTCACAAAGGACTGTGAGGGGCGTTTTAGCCGCCTCCCCGACCTGCTGGAGGTGCTCAGCCACTCTGACCCGGCAGGGAGGCGAGGCAGTAGCTGGAGCTCATCGGGGGGCAGCAGGCAGCAGAGGCGCTTGTCCTGCCGGGGAGCCAGCCAGAGCTCGTATGGCTGGGCAAGAGCAGAGGTTTCCCAGCCCGCCCAGAGCAGCCTCCTTGCCTTGACAGTGGTTCTCAAGCCAGGGCATGCTTTTCCCTCTTACTTCACTGTGACTTCAGCATGCGCTTAAGGTTAGGCGTGTGCCTGTGCCGTTGAGAACAGACAAAACACATCGTCTAAGGGTGAGCAAATCAAAGGGGTGGTTGGTGTGGCAACAGCTGTAAAACTGGAGCACCAGGAGAAGTGGAATGCTTCTTCCCATCTTCCTTGTCTAGCTGATAGCCACAGGCGTGCTCAGGCAGTTGGCTCAGTGCTGGCTGAAGGGCTAGCAAGTTCCGAGGGCGTCAGAGTGTTACTTCCTTGTCACCTTTGCTCATCACAATATTTGTGATGTCCAAGAGCACAGAGTTTGGCTTTCACTCCGTAATTTTTTGTGGAATTGTTCCTGTATGTGAAGTTAATACCATGTGTTTGATTGCAGCTTTGTCTCTGGGCATAGAAATATCTCATGCAACTCCAACAGGTTCTCAAGAAGATCTCTGTAAGTCCTTCTAAACTGAAACGTTTGCAGTTCTTTAAATAGTTCCAATGGGTACTTTAACTAATGGTATTAGTTAAGGTGTTAATTTCGATGGAAGATTATAACCCAGAAAATCACTTCAGTAAGCCATCATCTAAACAGAGCTTTATTTAAATCTTCAGAACCAGAGTTAAAAAAGAAATCTCTTTAATATGCTTTATATGCTCAGAAGGAATCATTTATTTGTTTCGCTTACAGGGAACTTTTAAAGATAGTGAACGAGGAGCCAAGTTTTAAATACTGAGCCTCTGAGACAGCATTATTGACTTGGCCGTGTTCCTCTTCGGGCGATATGATGTAGTCTGCACATAGTGGTAGAAATTGCCCTCCTGTGAGTGAGACTGCACAGAGCCAGGAGAAGGAGGGAACTCCCACGCAGACTCTACGTTACTCTTGCTGAAGGGTGTCTTGCTTTTTCAAGAATACAGTCAAAATCTGTGTGTGCTCGTGTGTACATTAGCGGAATTTATCTTGTACAGGTTGAACTGTCGCCTTCTCGGTAGCACTTGCTAGCTCTCCAGGATCACTCTGCTCCCAAACAGAGGTGTGCTCAGTCCTGCAACTCATCTCTGCAGGGCTCAGATGTTAACAGGGCTCCTGTTAGAGACGGACTTTGTGGTGTGTGAGTTCTGCTACAGGAAACCAACCACACAAACTGATTTCTCTCCTACTGTTAATTCTGTTGCTCTTTGTAGCAAAGCTAAGCTTTCATGTTTGCATTGAGAAACAAATACACAGATAAAATCTGTTGCAGCCTTAGAAATTAATTAAATTATTATATTTTCAAGTTGTAAGTACAAAATATGCCGTGTTCTGTGTCGCTATGTAGGCAACTATTCAATAGATAGGGCTGCAGTACCCAGGGGGGTAGAGCCTAATTCCTGGGGTTTAGAACCACTAGAAGTGATTTGTGGTGGCTGTGGATGGCTTCTTTTGTTCAGCTGTTAAAGATAACTTTTAACACTGAAAGGGAAATAGGAACCTGGCAGGCAAAAATGTAGCGTAAATTGAGTTGTGTGGAGAATGCCACGACTAATGCTGCTGTCGTGACCTTGCTGTTTTTTGGGATGGCTTTGCAGTACTGCAGTGTTTTGTAAAAATCATTTCCATATGAGCACTGGTGTGAGATTTTACTTTCAGGACATATCTTCTTCAGCTTGTCAGCGTTTTCGCTGCTGTGGAGCTGTGAGTAGGAACCTGTCTGTTTTCAGTTGGTTGTCAGAATGCTCACATACGTAGGCTCTGCAGTTCAGTATTGATTTATTTTGTGGATATGAAGTTGCAGTTATAGCATTTTATTGAACAGTCATCATTGGTGAAGAGAAAGCTCAGGCATGCTGTGCAGAGGCGAAATACCTCTGAACCCATGGGCCTTGGTCTGAGTGATGAAACCCAGAGCTGTCTTCGCCTTCTGATGGAGAAGGGCCTGGGATGCTCCTCTGTCAGCTGGCTACGAGACCTCAGTTTCACGCTGAGCATTGTGGTGTAGGTGATAATCGATCTTTGGTCTTTTCTGAATATGGGCAAATTTCCTTTTTGCTTTTCTTGCAAAGTCTTTCTTTAGAAGAAGCTCTGGTTTTTGGGTGGGATACCTCGAAGCTATGTGTCAGAATTATCTGAGCTGGTTCACTGACGGTTACAGCTAAGGGGTATTTTTAAACCTTTCTCTGCCTCTGCTTTCTGCTGTTTCTTGCTGGACTGCACATGCCTTTGAACACAGATTAGGTGTGCAAAATGGTCCTGTGTTTGGAGAACAAGCCAAAAGCTCTGGACATCAGTGCTCGCTTTCCCACAGTGACGTGGCTTCCCATGTGCCCTCGGTAAATCCTTCAGTCTCTCACTGTGCCTCAGTTCACGTTCTGCAAAGTGGCACACCATGTTACCTTGTAGGGGTTTTGTAAGGAAAAACATGCAGAATGCAGCGAGCTGTACAGCCTCCATGGCCATGCGAAGGACTGCCCAAGCCCTGCGAGCACTGCTGGACCTCCACCAGGTCCTCCGGGCGTTCTGCTGTGGCTGATCGTGGCCGGGGCTCACAGTCACAGGGAGCAGAGGAAAGGTTCACGTCAACAGCTGTGTGGGTCTCATGCTCACCTTTATCAGTCATCTTTGCTCAGTCTCCCAGTCTGATTAAATCATGCAGGCATGGGTTGGAAGAGCTGGTTTTGTAATTAAAAAGGGAACACGTGGCTGAGTTTTCTTTTACCTGGTGTAGAATATAGAGCTCAGGGCATGCAAGATGAGAATTGGATGCAAACTTCCAAGAGGAGCTGAGTAATTGTCTCAGCGATCCTGCCTGCAACTTGCTCACTTCTGATGCGGCCGTGAGGTGGCTGGGACTGCTCACATCACTGACTGCTGGGATCCTGGAGTCTTGATGACAGTTCCTTTCACTGTCTGTTTTTTTTTTTTCTTTTCTATTCATTTGCAAGAGTGCATATTTTTTAGTTTGTTTAACGGAGTCCTAGTCATGTCTTTCCCTCTGATGATCTCTCAGAGAAGCAAAGCTGAAAAGAACAGTCTTGACAGTATTTTGGCTCCAGCCTTTGGCAGGTATTGAGTGAAAATGTGTTGTGAAAAGTGTGAGCTCACACTATTTACATCTCCGTTGAATAGCTGGTAATAACGGACTGCAGTGTTAGGTCTGTTACCTTTGAGTGTCAGTCACTCTTGGCAGCTCAAAAAATGCCGTTTGCAATTGTCTGGCTGCCAGATCTTTCCAGGTCAGGTGCTGTCTGCGGGTGCACAGAGAGTTGCCCAGTAAGCTTCTCAGAAACACCTGCAACGCCAGCTGGTGTTTTCTGGGACAGGTAGCAGAGCCTCCGGCCGACCCTGTCCCATGTCTGTGTCAGCAGGTGCCCGGTGCTGTACCAGGTTGGCACCTGCGAGGGGATGGAGCTGCCCCACCTGCTGCTGGGTGGCTGCAGGCCCCGGTGGCTCCCACAGGTGCCCGCCGTGCCCACGGCTCAGGCTGACACACAGCTGTTCCCTCCCCTCCCTGTGCTTCCTGGGGCTGCGTGAGGGCAGTCCCCATCTGCTCCTCTGAGACACTCTCCCAGCAGGGTACCTGCGGACATCTGGCTTTCCAGGGCAGGGCCATGGCAACACTGCCTGCTCGTTGTGGCTCTGCTGGTGTCTTCGCTGGACTCTCAGTGCAGATTGATGCACAGGTGATTTCATGGCGATAGCTCTTTGGCAATGCCCTTTTAGCCCAGCCATCCTTTCTTATATCCCCTCCTTTGAGTTTGCCTTTGCATCTCTTTGGGGGCAGGTGATTGCCATGTCCCTGAGCCTGGCAGCGTCAGTTTCCAAAACGGAAGCCTTCCAAAAAGCCAGAGGTGATGTCATGCACTTTGCTTCTTGACCATACCCTGAACCTTCCTCCCCCTCCCTCTTCAAGAACTGCCTGTTTCTGAGTCTGTTGCAAGAGTCTAAGTTGCTTGCTCCCTGTGAGGCATCCAGTCAAATGTACACTCAGTCCCTCATGGACACCTTTTTGGGACTTTGAGCTATGCAGTCCTGATGAAGGTCTTGCCGTGGGTGGCTGTTACTTCTCACGTACAAGCAGGACAGAATCAAGCCTCTGCAGCTAACCCTTTGTAAGCTGTCCGTTCAGGGTATTGCATCTCCCTGGACACATGCTACGTTTCTTCCCAAGGTAGCATCATTTCAGTGAGGAAATGGATCTGCACATATTCTTTCCTAATTCTGACATCCTCACCTCTGCCGAGAGTAGTAGAGTTGGTTTTTATTCATTGACCTGTCAAAATCCTTCGGCTGAGTCTTGAATCATGACCTTGAAGCCGGTTCTGTTCGTCACTGAGATGCAGACACCGCTCCCGAGGCTGTGGATCAACCAAAAACCTACAACCCGTCCTCAGGTGAGGCTGTACCTGGGGCATGGTCCAAGGGCTCAGCCGACCTCAGAGGCCCCAGCTAAGCCAAGCACTAACTGAGCTCTGTCGTGAAAACGTCTTCACATAGCACCGTGCTGATGCAAGGGGATTGGATCAGGAAGAGTGTCTGGTGCTGCCGTTGCTATCAGCGTGTGTTTTGCCTGCTGCTTTGGGTGTGTTCCAGTTGCTCTTTGGAATTAAAGCTCATTTTGCGACGTAGCAAACTATAGCACCGCATGAGGGTGCGCTCAGCTGCGAGGCCCCAGCAGAGGCACGGACCCCTCTGCTGGGGGGCTGCGGTGCTGGAGGCAGCGCGAGAGCACGGCACCCACCAGGAGCCCCCGAAGCCCCCTGGGTGGGGGCTCCTCGCCCCCTGGTCCTGGCGAGGGCTGTGCAGAGCCCCACTGGCGGCGGCAGGGTCCCGCTTCAGGCCCGCTGAGGAGAGGCGGCCGTGGTGCCGGCACCACAGTTACCGATACAGAACATTGGTGTCAGGCACTGTTTGCTTCGGTGTCAAACCAGAAAATAATTGGATTCAGGCTGAGATTTTTTTCCCTTTTGAACTCAAAAACTGGAGGAACAAGAGAACACACAAAAACAATGTTTTGATTGGGATTTTTTTGTGTTTCTTCTTGACTGTAATGGAATTCATGAAGATCGACCTGAAATTATTTAGCTGAGTACTTTTCACCCAGCTCTAATTTTAATATTTTAGTTTGTTTTAAAATGGCAGCCACTGAATAAATGCTCCTGAAGTGCCACAGCCAGAACTGTGGTCAGCCTCTTTTCCACAGACCTCTGATGTTTTCAATGCATTTTTTCATTTAATTTGTGTGTGACAGTAGATTAAACTATCTCCTGTCACCCATACTGGCAGTAGTAATAATACTTCCCAATGATAATTACAATAGGAAGAGCCACCAGTGCTTGCTGTCAATTTTAGGAAGAACAAGGCATATCTGGTATTCACATTTCATTAAAAATAATGTCTCTGTATAACAACTAAATAAAAACAGGATTTAAATTCAGCCATTTGAGTAAGAACCTATTTTCTCTTTCTTGTAATTCCTGTTTTCGTACACTTAATTTTTTACTGAATTCATGGAAAATATGTAGTTTTTTTCATCTTTGCTACTTCACTTTTGCTGTTTAAATCTGTGCCAGCCTGGCTTTTCCCTTGCATGTTCCAGACCCTGGCAGCACTGCTGCTGGAGAGGTCTAAGCCTGCTGCAGGACTGGCAATTTGCTGTTTTAACTCACTCCAGCCGCCGCGAACTGTGCTTTTGTGTTGTTGTTCTTGTTTTCTCCCCTGCGGAGCAGAGGAGGGCAAACTGAGGCACATTGGCATCTGATGTGGCTAAGGTAGAAACCCATTGCACAGTTTTACCAGTTAGATCCTGGGCTGGAGCTTCTCTGTCGGGATGCAGGAGTGAGAGCGCATCGACCTTCAGGGTATGATGGAAGTTCCATTCGGCTTAAACCAAAGTTTACCACTAGTTTTCTGCAGTTTTCAGTTATCTCCACCAAAGTACTTTGCTGCCTCAGGCTGTGCTTGGGGCTGGTTCCCGTGGCATGGCCGGGAGGAAGGCAGGGTCAGGGCCCCAGCTGCAAGGCGCTCTCCCTCTGCGCTCTGCTTTTCAGCGTGGAGGAGCTGTGCTTCTGGAGCCGCAGTGTTGTGCTGCTGCGGGGACCACTGATTTCCTTGGCATCGTTCTGCCAGAGGTTCATAACATCTCACTGTTTGTTCAAAACTGGCAGCGTTCTCAGCGTACCCTGGGGCTTGCTTCTCTCAACTGCAGTGTCAGCAGCGCCAGCTGTTTTGCTTCGGTGGAAGGAGCTGTAGTTACCAGAACCTGAATTACTCTCTCCACTTCTGCCTTTGCTCAGATCTCTCCTGTGACACCTTTTGTGAAAATTAATCCTTCCCGGTTCTTGCCATGTTTCCTTTAAGCCCATTCCTGAAGCTGCTGTGTGGACGTTGCAAACTGAGGATGCTCATTCAACTGCTTTCCTTATTAATTAAAACCAACAGAGGTTGCAGGACAAATAATGATCATCACCAATCTACTTTTCTTTCTTTTCAACTATTTGTTTCTGTCAAAATTAAGCATTTGGTGTTTGGAGCTGAGACAACTTTGCATTGCAGTGGTGGAACTAGCTGCCATGTTTAGGTGGTTTGCAGTTATTTTTCACTCTTCTTTGGACACGCGTTTTGTACCTCCACATGCCACTTTGATTTATCCTTATTCTTTGCTTCTTGATTTTTAAAAAATGTTTCCAGCTTACTACTTTCTGATCATGGCAAACATACATGGTAGAAAGTTTCCATGACAGCTCACACAGTACAAATATTTCTCCTTGGAAAATGGGTGAGAAAATAGGTTTTACTGCATGCCCTGAAGACGAAGAGACCAGGATTCCCACCTGTCAGTTACAGAAGATAATGGCAGAGTCAGCATCCTAAAGGGTCCATCTTCTTCCCTGGAATAGTTGAATTCAATGGCAATGAACAATGAGATGAACGGAAATCCCAGAACCTCTCCATGCCTGCACGGCTCAAGACTCCAGTTAGTTTAAAGCCAAGTAAAGGAAGAATGTGTCTGGCCCTTTGGACTGTCTGAAGTATTTATCCTGAGTTTTTTATTGGTTCCAGCTCTGAAATAGTGTGAGCCGTTTATATAAACGTCTGAACACTCTTGATATGAAGTAGCTATACATCCTATTCCTAAACAACTCTGCAGGAAAAAGGTTTCTTAGTCAACTCTGCAAAGAGCTGAAGAACTCAGCAATGATATGTTGTAGACCCTTCAAAATTACCAGAAGTGGCAAAAGAGGGGCAATGCAACAGCAAATCACAGATTCAAGAGGAACGAGCTAGAAAAGTAAATTCAAAATTATTGAATGAGATTTCATTACTGTGTGCTGTGAGTGCTGTGCGATTAAAGAGTTGGGCCAGATTTCCTGTGCTATGCTGCCATAATCACAATGATTTTATCACAGCTATGTCAATTTAGTGCAAAGGAAAATGTCACCCCAGCAATGCTTATGATTAGAGGTTAGCAACTCAGAGGAAACAAGGAAATTGTGTAGCTTTTGATGGCACAGAGCTCCTGATGAAGTCAGCAATGAAAACTAGTGTGCTGGCCCTGGGGCAAGTTCTGTGGCTGGGGATGCCAGAGAGCAGCAGGGCCTGGCAAGGGGGCACACAGTGATGCCTGCACCTTCACCAGCCAGGTGCCCCAGCAGCCCCTCTCCCCAGCACGGAGCTGGCCGTGGCCTCCGCTTTGCCAGCTGAGCTCCGTGAAGGCACCGCTGGGGCTGTGGGCCCGACCCTGACCCTGTCCTGGCAGGGCTGCCTGGGGCAGGCTGCACATGCCTTGCCCAGCAGGATTTCAGTGTCTCAAGGGATGGGGAGCCCACGAGCTCTGGGGGCAACCTGTGCTAGTGCTTGGTAACCCTCACGGTACAAAAAGCTCTTAGGTTTAGACAGAACATCGGTGCTTCAGGTTTTGCCCGTTGCCTCTTGTCCTGTCCCTGGGCACCACTGAGTGCAGTCTGCCTTCCTTTTCTTTAGTTTCCCCATCAGGTGTTCAAACACACACAGAAGATCCCCCTGCTGCCTTTTCTTTTCGGTGTTAAGCACCCCAGCTCGCTCAGCCACTCCTTGCAGGAGGGATGCTCGTCCCCTTGGCCCTGTGTTGGCCTTGCTCCAGCGTGTCCGTGTCCTTCCTGTACCAGGGAGCCCAGAGCAGCACTCCAGGTACAGCCCCGCCAGCGCTGAGCAGCAGAAGGTCCCCTCCCCTGAGCTGCTGGCACAGCCCTTCCTCGTGGCGCCGAGGCCGCTGCTGGCCTCAGCTGCGAGGGCGCGTTGTTGTGCAGAGAGAGCCAGCGGCATCGGTGCAGGGCCGCGAGGGGACGGGAGCTGGCTCTTTGGCCATTGAAGAGGGTGCCCGGTGGTGTGGGGCAGCCCTGGCATCTGCCCCCTGTGCCCCGTGCTGCTCCTGAGTGAGATGCATGCAACTCCATACAACAGCTGTCATGCAGCCAGACCTGTGATGCAAAGATGAGCTGGTTCTTCTTTCCCTTTTCCCTGGGACAGCGCCCAGAAGCCAGAGTCTGCGGTACCTGGCCGGTGGTTATCTCGGGCTGGGTCCAGGAAATCATATGAGCCCTATATTGCCTGTTAAAGGAAGGTTTGCAGTCTGTTCCAAACTACAAAATTACCAGCGTGATACGAGTCCTCCCACCAGAAACAGTGCAATGAACTTCTGGTAGTTTGGGGTCTGTGTCAGAAATAAAGTTTGGACAGGAGCTTTTCTTTGCTTCAGGTAGACAAAATGAACACCTTGTGAAAAATAAGAAATGCAATTTTAAGTGGAAAATGTAGAGCGAGAAAAATGTACAAACGACGCCAAGAAACAGACTCTCTTCTCTGGCACAGAACACAAAGAAATCTCTCCAGCTGACGGCAGGGAACCCAGGAGCAATGGGGTGGCCGAAGGTTGGCGACCCGGGCCGTTCTCACGGCAGTTAGTGGGTCCCCAGTAGATTTTGAAGAACCCACAGTATGCTGTAAAACCCTTCTGGATGACGAGAGCAGGAACACAAAGGAGATTCTGAGTGTGTCAGCCACACGTCCGGGTTTCGCTGGTGAACACAAGTGGAAGGAGCAGTTTTTTGAACTCGGCTGCAGGTGCAAACAATGAGCTCACGTGGACCCAGGTGCAGCCGCTAAGGAAACATCTGACAGCGCTGAGTTCCTTGAACTCCAAATGCTGGTGCTTCTTGAAAGCGTGCTGTGTAATGTGAGTGTGAGTACCAGGCAAGACAGGGAGCTGCTTTTTATGGCTCGGGAAGTCGGGTACCTCCTCAGTGAGGAATACAATTCACCATTTCACACAGCCGTTAGTGCTGAGACCAGTCACAGACAAGGAAATGACTCTGGTTTGGGCTAAGCAAAATTTCAGCACAGTATTGGTAATGAGGACAGGCTTCCTCCTGCACTCCAGCTTCATTGATGTCAACACTGTAAAGCAGGAACTCATCTTTCTTTGAGTATCTTCTCTCTCTCTCACACACTCTTTTCTCTCTCTTTTTTTTCTTTTCTTTTCTTTTTTTTTTTTTTTTTTTTTNTTTTTTTTTTTAACTATTTTCAACCTTTAAGAGCCTCTAAAAGCTGGTAAAGAACTAAGTCAGTAAATAGCCAGCCTTCGTCATGGTGTTAAGCGATGGGGGCATCAGAATAGTTTGATGTGTTTGTGGGGGAGTTAGGTGGCAGACACTCGGTCAGCAAAGCTTTAGGGCGAGCTCTGCCATCCGCAGACGTTTGTCCTGTGAAGTGGACACAAAATCTTCTCAGATTCTGAAGGCTTTGTTTTAGGGTTCTCTTTGGTTCCTCATCTTCTAATATTGAAGACGTGCTCTCGCAAATATTGCCTAAAACGCCTCCATTCCCATTTTTATTGACTTATTTAGATCCTGGAACGTACCAATTATCTCTCTGAAGATCCTTTGTGAAGGACTAGAAATAAATTACCTGAGGTCAAGTTCTGTTTATAGAGCGGACCGTTCTAGCCAAATTACCTTCTTGACTTAATAGCTTCCTTTCGGGTGACATTTCTCCCAGAGAGAAGACAAATTGTCTGAGGTCAGCCTGCAGCGCAGCTCAGAGCGCGGGGGGAAGTTGTTGCAGAGCAGCAGATTGCTGGAGCTCTGCCGCGGCTGCTCGGGGCACTGCCCCCGCCCTGCTGAGCACGGCTTCTTGCTGCCTTTGCCTTGCCTCTCTCGTCTCTTTCTCCTCTTTTTTATGGTTTGTCCAATTCATGCTGTTCTCGACTCTGACAGATTTAACGGGTGCGGTGTCAGTGAAGTAGGTCAGCACAGCTGTAATGTTGCAGCGTTCGGTGGTCCCACGGACCCCTTGGATTAAACCCAGCCGTTACCCAGCTGTGCCCACAGCGGTCAGACTTCTCTGCAGACGCTGTACAGTCCAATTTTCCCTGCGCCTTCCCTCCCCCTCCTGCCTGCAGCCTTCCTTGCAGTCACCGCAGCCTTGCAGCCGCGTCTGCTCTCAGGGCTGCACGAGGCTGCGCTGCTGCGCGCAGTGGTGTTGGGGGGGGCTGAAGGACCTGGTGCTGGCCCCATGACCCTGCTTTTGGTGAACTCGGTACCCTCCACAAATGCACGTATGACGAGTAAATATGGCGTGATGGAGGGCACCTTTGCTGAAGCTAATGGCTTTTGTGAGTGTGAGATGTAAGAGAGCAGGCGGCTCTGATTAGAACGGCATCCAAACCCCTGTGTTTTGGAGGTGCGCTCAAAGACCTGAGCTGAAGCCTGGCTCCGTGGCTCTACCATCGGGCGCCCTGCCCTTGAGGCAGACGTTCAGCCTTTCTCTGTGCGTCGCTCGTGCTGGTTGCACTGCAGCTCCGCTTTAAAATCACCTCCAAAGTCCTGCACACAGGGAAAAGAACCAAAGCCCAAACGCGTCACCTTTAAAATGCTGGAGTTACCTCTCCCCTTTGCAAATTCTTCTATTTATTCTGTGCTCCACAAGAGAAGAAAAATAAAAGTCTCCTTTTAATTAAGCTTTTTATCCTTTGAAGTATTTTGGATTTTTTTTTTCCCATTGGTGATGTAATTTATGTAAATAATCATCTATCTATGAAAGGAGTGTGTCTGTCAAAAGCTAAAATAAAAAACATCCATCATTTTGAAGTGATTAACATTCTCCAGATGTTTAAATCATCAGATTTCAGGAGTTTCCCTTTGTTGTGATAATGATACAGTATCCAGAACAAGAATGTTTACTTTTTTGCATGGGTCAAACACAGATTTTTCACAATCCTATTAAAGCATGCGGTCCGTTGTAACTGCGTGTGCAGGTGAAGGAATACGCAGTTATTATTTCTCTTAATTGCAAACCGCTGCCGGTGATTTTACTGTAAAACTGAAACAAAAGGCGCGCACTTGAAAGGACCACCACTGCCACTGATGTAATCAACTTACAGACGTCAGGCCTTGCCAAGATGGTTATCCCTGCTGCTGCAGGGCAGTGACACGCTGCCACCCTGCAGCGCTCCCCCTTGCTTTTGGGAGGGAGCCGGGCCCTGCTGCTCCGTCGATGCAGCCGATAATGTTCAGTGACAGATCCGAGCCCTGGCGGCCGAACGCACGCAGCTTTAGCCTTCAGGGAGGAAATGAAGCGCGCGTTCCTCGCTGATGCGAGGGAGCTGGTGGCTGATCCATGAGCTCTGCCAGCCCCCGCCTGCCCGCCCCTACGGCAGCGAGAGCCTCAGAGCCGTGTGGAAGGTCCAGGCTTTGTGTTTGAGGGAGATGACTGCACACGTACGAGATGCATCCCCTTCCCTTCCCTTCCCTTCCCTTCCCTTCCCTTCCCTTCCCTTCCCTTCCC
>VXAV01011432.1:0-12182 GCA_013399715.1 Alectura lathami
CACAAGGAATAGCTGGAGATCAACCATGCCTCTAGATGAGTCGTTTGGTTGTGGCTTTCTGCCAGGTGGATAACATGTCAGAGCTTCTTGCATGCAGGGTGCGAGGGCCATTTGTATTGTCAGAGTGACAGTAAAATTAAACAGGCAACTGGAGTTTATAAATGAAATTTGCAATGCAGTCTACACCTATGAATACACGTTCCTATTTATTCTAATATACTTTGAATTTTTTGGTTTGTTTGTTTACATTCTGAAATATTTTGTCTCATTACATTCTCTCAACTTCTCCGTACCCTTTCACTTTTGCCTTTCTCTGTTGTTTGTAGTTTTCCCTAGGGTTTCTCCCAAATACAGGCTTTTTTTTGCTATTAAAGAAGTCTAGGAATTAGACTGTGACTTGGATCACACTAGGATATAGGATCAAATACTACCTGGACTCTGCTTCATTCATATTGGCAAAAAAAAAAAAAGCTATACCTGCACTGGAGCAAGCAGAGACCGAATGGATACTCCTTGCTCTGTTTTCCCACCCCACTGTTTTACAAAGTGAAGTCTGTACCAGCAGTACCTTATTAATACAATCTTTATCTCCAGAGGAGAAAAAAGTTTGTAAAGATGAAACAGAGTCAACCAAAACTAGATAAGTCGTAACAATGATATGGGAGAAAAATGAAATTTCCTGGGAGATATAAACTCTTATTAATTATAGTAATAAATTCAAACGTAAGGAGGCAAAGCAGAAAAATGCAGATTTTTGTAGCTTAATTTTTTGTCCTATAGGAGCTGAAATAATTTGAAGGATGAAGGTAGCCGTCACAACTTCATCACCACACAGCTCCTGGCTTTGGAATGATTAAATCCCAGAATTAAGGGAAGCATTTACTAGACTAAATAAAATCCTGTGGAACCTGATTTCCACAGCTGGATTATGTTTTCTTAGGATACAGCAAGACAGTCAAGATTAGCCAAAGTCTTTGAAAGAGAAAGTCAACCTAAAATAACCTTTTCTTCATGATCAGGCCTAATCTTACTGAGCTGAATTATATCTGTCGCAACCAAAGTCACAGCCCAAAACTCTTCTACACATAGGACAAAAATGTTAACTCCTTATCACCACCTTAGACAAGCTCTGGGCAGCCAGGAAAGCCGTTTCACTATCTGTGTTAATCTTTGCAGCACAGAGCCTGCTGAAACTTCTGGTACAGTAGGTCAACATTTACCCAGTGCTGTCCCTAGGGTAAATATTCAGTTAGGAACTCACCCCTGCTACTGCAGAAGACAAAAGAAATGGCAGATCGGAGCTTTTCTTCCCTGTAATGTCACAAGCTGGTCACCTTTCATACAGCTGGGCAGTTTTGCAGAAGACTTGCTACTCATATTCACAACTACTGTGCTGATGCATCAGCTATTCTGCAGAGAGACTGGGAGCGGGTTCTAGGTAGTAACTTAATTTAGCTGTGACATTCATTTCATACTAAAAGTGGATTTTTTTTGGGGGGGGTGCGGGGATTTGTTGGTTGTTTTTTTTTTTTTTTTTTTTTTTTTTTTTTGCTAAGAAAATGCTCAGAGGCTCCCCTCAACTCTTGCCAGTTTAATTACACCTTCAATAATTCAGTCGGCAGTTGCTTAATCTTCCTAGATAAATTATTAAGTAGAAGAGTGAACAAATCCCACAGGTGAGAATGTGAGGAGGAGCACTCTAGGAATGCAGCAAGGACTGGGCACACATAGCATTGAGGAAAGAAAGTCCTGGAGCAATTCTCCACCTCAGCCTAATCTCACGTCTCCAAACACCCAAGACCTCCCTCCCACGCTCCCCACCCTTGTCTTTTCACCTCTTCTTTATACTTCCCATCATCTTTCCTGAGCAAAGCTTTTGGCTGGCCTTATGGCTTGCCCTGTACACTGTCTGTCTTTTTGTATGCTGAATGGAAATGTCAGGTCCCAAACACACTTCAAGGCAAGACCTCAGGAGAACAAGGAAAGGTATGTTTTCAGGAGCTAGGGAAGAGAGCAAGGTATACGGAGCTTCAGTAGGAGTAAGGGCAAGGCTAAAGGAAGGCAACTGCTAAAGACAAAGAAGAAAGCTCCTTAGAAGAACTTATGGGAAGAAGGAACATCTAACAAATGGGACAGGGACGTGGGAACAGTGAAACAAAGGTGAAAGCTTCATTGAGACAGAGGAACTTGGAAAGCAAGAGGGGAAACAGATTTGGGATTATACATGAAATAGCAGAGAGAAAGTAAAATGGCACTTTTTAAGGATATAATTAACTGTCCTTATTGAAGCTTTCTTTCAGCTACTAAAATTTGCATATGTGCTTCCCATGTTGATCCACGTTTCTGGTTACTGTGACAAGGTCACCCGCTTGAAAAGAATTTCTGAGCAAGGCAATGATGTAATTAATTTCTCTGTTAGAGAACTTGTTTAGCCAATAACAGTTCTTAATATTTTAAGAATATTTTCCCCTACTTAGAAGAATACATGGAATATGTGTGAATAAGTAATAGAAAAAAATCTTACCCCTCAAGGAAACTGGTGTGCTAATTAAAGAACTTCTCATATACTGACACAATATTTAAAAACTAATTAATTACAAAATATAGCTCTCTGCTGGCTTTAAGAAAACTAGTGCATAAATTAATTGCAAAAGTATTGCAGACAGATAAACCGCACAGCAAGCAAATCAAAATCGTGCTGGTCAGCATGGGATATAAAGCCCAGCGCAGGTGGTGGTGGTGCACAGCTAACAGTCCGTGTTCTGCTTGCACAACCCTGTGAGATCAATGTGCTTATGAGATCTCTGCTTCCCTGTAGAGCACCAGCACCAAGCGCTCTCCAGCTGCTCATTTCCCTTCCCCCTCTATACACGTTTCCAACCGCTGCTTTTCTGATAATCCCCTATGGATTCGGGACTTCCTCTGCAGATAAAATAAGACATAAAGCCACATTAGTCTCGGCATAATGAGTGATGCATCAGATCTCTACATCTAAGTAAGTGCTGCCACTGTCTTTTTCAGCTGATCAGAAACAGCAGAATTTGGACACGTATCTTTTGATGAGTAAATGGAGGATCCCCCATAGTGTGAGCGCTTCATTGTTATTAGTGTTGTGTATTGTTCCCACCGGAGCCGTGCAGACACAAAGCATTCTTTTGTAGGATCTGAATTTCACAAAAGTACAATGTCCGTTTCTTTAAAGGAAAATATGAACGTGAATCAAAAGGGTTCCCCCAAAAGCACTTGACAAAAACTCTGCTTAAATGACTTCCACAATGTCTGCATCCTGGAAGAATCAAAATGGCTTTGGTCTCCGAAGATTTCTGGTAAGAGAACTGAGTAAGAGGGTGGCAGACACTATGAATTCACAGACAACTGCCGACAGAAGGCTTCACAGAGGTTATGTAAGCACAACTCTGCTGAAGAGGGACAGAGAGTCCTCCACCTCCATTGACTATCCTGGGGACCGACTGCTGAAAGCAATTTGCACCAAGCTGTTCACCAGCTCTTGAGCCTTGGCTCAACATGTTGCTTTACTAGAAGACTGAGGAAGAGATCAGGAATTGTGCCAGTCCAAGATTACTAACCTAAAATGGAAGAAATCTGAGAATATAGTTTAACCTCTGCCCTGCACAAATTCTTTTATTGCTAAATTTGGAGGTACAACAACTTTGGTATTTCAACCCAGCTGTAGGACAGCTGGAAACATGGAATCAAGGTTACCCTCGTGTAAGTTGCTTAGATAAATGAGATTACCAAAGGTGAAATTAGCTCCTCAGCCATACACAGAAAATTGGAGGAGAGTTCAAAGAAAGTTGGGCTTTATAAAATTGAAGATATTTTTGTAAGAGACGTGTCCAGCAGTCTGCATTTCTGTAAAATTCCAAATCGGGAAAAGAAGTGATTAGGTTGCGAAATCATGAGGAATGCCAAAGCTATGCGTATTTTGGCAGCGGGGCAAGCAGCACAGGGAAGTCAACATGTCCAAATTATTATGCAAATTTCTAAATATTCCAGCACTGCAGAAAGAATTACCTAGTGGATGGAATCCAGGAAAGCAGAGTACCAAGAAGGCCAGAGACAATGGTAGGTGGCAGTTCCTGCAGCAGGAACAAAACTGGCCCATCAAACATTCTCCACACTTCTGCCACATTTCATTGATGCAAGAATTATGGCACGCTTCCGATAGCTAAACTGTAAAAATCTCAGCTCCACACCCACTCCACTAAGGGCACCAAAGTGTGTAAGGGAGATTTGCTTCCTGCTGCACTCCGTCCTAACTCGGCACAGATCCATGAATCCTTCATGCCTCATGTAATTCAAGCCAGCTGTGGGCGGTGGTGGTTTATAGGAGGAATAGAGGTGCTGCAAGTTTCAGCTGCAAGGGATTGCTTCTGTTCCCTTCTACCGCCTCAGGCCCTGAGGTCAGATTGTCCAAGCTTCCTCTGACCACTGGGTACAGCAGAATCTGTCCCTTTAGGGTTAGGAGCCACCATGAATGGCTCAGTCAGGAGAACACCCAGGCCACACACAGGCACAAATCTGCTGCAGCTGATCGCGTACAGCCAAACCACGGCGTGGTCTGTGCTGTTCACGTGAGGCTTTGTGCTTGCTTGTTTCCCAGCCGTCAGGGGAGAACGACTGTTTTCAACGCCTGTTCCTCGGAGGCTGTCAGTGCAGAGCTGCTCTTGGTGCTCCTGTGTTGTGCAGTCCAGAGAGTTGTTGTCCACAGTCCAGAGACTGTGTTGAGCAGTCCAGTTGTTGCTTTGCAAGCAACACCCAGTCCACATAAGGTGGACTTCTGCGTGCACCTGGCTTGTCTGTTCGTGATGCCCATGTCTGCATCCTTATCCTGAGAACAGAGATGGCTTAGAAAAAGAGATTCCTGACAGAGCTCCTTGGGAGGGTGCGCGGGTTTGGTATTTTCCCCATTCCATAAATGTCAAAGATGCACAGATAGGTGGAGGCAATTTCCTCCAGTTATGGCCAACGTACAAGCGGAAGACCATGGCTTATGGTGACTCCTTAAGGGAAGACACTCAGTGGTGAGGTTGTCATCTCTGTGACTGGAAACTGTGGATTTTACTGTAGAAGTAGGAGCCTTGTAACACACACTCAGTACATTACAGCTTTTTCTGCTGCTTGCACTTTGCACTATCAATAAGAACTGCTAGTGGTCATGATTAACACAGACTGCACGTGTGAAAAAGGAATTCTGTTGGGACATGGATATAGCATGCACCAAAAGTAACCTGCCTAACAATGCTTTCCACGTCTTTGAATTCAGCACGAAACTTTTATCTTTTTATGTTTCAACTCCACAGGCTGGGCCTTTCATGAACACCCAGCAAAACATGTTTATCACCTGTCACTGCTTTTTGAATTCAAGTTTATCTTTGGAAAGGAAAGAATCCTGCTTAAAGCCTCAGATTCTCCTTCAAATCCAGATCTAAATGTGGCTATGAGATCTGCCAAGGATGGCTATGGAGTCCTTTTTTTCCTCCTTCCTGTGCTGTTTCTGACACAGATAAAATTCTTGAAAATCTTATTAACAAAGCAATGTTTATGTTCTTGGGAAGATACGGTCATTACAGTGTCAAGACAACATCAGTAAACTGGAAAGAATGAAATTACTTTTGATCAAGACTACCTATTCTCAGTTGGCTGCCTGTTGAATCTGATAAACAGTCATATATCCTGAGCAACAGAGTCGGGGATCCCAGCATCTGCCAGATCAAGATGAGGCAGACACACTCCGGTGGCCTGAAAACGACATACATCTCTTTCATCAGAAAGAAAAGGGTAAAAATGATTGCAAATTCTCTTCCTTCAGAGCAAGAACGTTGACTTTGAGAAGTGATCTGGACCAATTCTCTCGCACATTGCTACTGCTGCTTTCACTGATAAATAATCTTCTACGTTATTTATTTATTTTTTCCCTGAAAACATATTAACTGCTTGTGTTCTTTTTTTTTTTTTTTTCCTTTCACATAGAATGCCTTGTGTATTGCAGATAAACAAAGCACCTTATTCCTGGACAAAGGGGATTGAACCTGTGGAAGATAAATCTTTTACTTCTAGAACTACACTTATTTTAGATATCATACATTGAATTCCTGGGGACTCATTCTGTTGTTGTTGTCCTGCTGACTCATACTCTCATAAATAATCCCACTGAATAGAATTAACCCTCTTGTAGGGAAAGACACTCTTCTGCAAAGGAGAAGCGATAGACTTTGAACCTTGGAAGCTTCCTGTAGAAATTGTGCTGAATACTTTTCTCAAGTGAAAGGAGAAAAAAGGAAGAAACATTTGGAAGCAAACCCAATTTTCAGCTTCTCTGAAGAGCTCTGGATAAAGGCTCATATGTGTCTATGTCCCAACAAGTGTTTAGATGCAGAGTGTCTTTCCAGCAGTTTACATGATCCAAATGCACACCTAGCTAGGCTAATCACCACCGCAGCTGGTAACTGCTATTACTGGCTAACCTGTGCCACAGCAGAGCGTACCACAAGCTGCTGATCTGCAACAGCTTCAGTGCCTTCCTCTGCCACTGACTGAGGGGGTGATCTCAAGTCACTTGCTCTTTCTGCACCTCAGCTTGAAACCTGGCAAGTGGGAATAATGCCACTCAGCTTCTGATGTAAAATGCTAACATGGAAGGGATCCATGACGAAGGCGTGACTTTTGCTGTTCCATACTTTTCTCGGTGCTGTCATCTGTTTCGACAGCACCACATGCAAGAGTGCTTCACTCAGTTGCACTACAGAGGTATGTTTCTTGCAGCAACTCCTACCATCCTCTTGCTATTACACAGCAACAGGGTGCCTCTGACTTAGTACGGACAGTAAAGGTGAATGAGTAGGAACTTCAAAACTCAGTATATCTAGAACAAACTTTTCCTACAGGACTGGTCTGTCTGTTTTGAACCTTAAGCTCAAAGGGGCTCCAGCCCCTTTAAAACCACTGTTCTTTGTATTGAATATTAATCCCAGATTATAAAATAAAACATCCATCTCTCCAACAGCCTGCTCAAAATCCTTAGTTCTGTGGGAAATATTTCACACAATATGCTCTAGACCTATACCATAACAGAAAACAGAGCCGTAACCCACACTGTTAGACAAGCTGATGAGCCTGTGAGATGGGGCTGGGAATAGAAACAACGTTCGTGTACCGTGGGAATGGATGTGAAAGCTATGTCGGCTCCACAAGTAGGGGTGGCTTCTCCTTGCACTGCATTTAAAGCACACTATCCTCTTCAGCCTCATGAGGTGTTTCCTGCATTTGTGACACATAAAGGATCAATCAAGCTTATATCCAAGACATGACAAACAGAACACATCTATATTTTCGTGTAGAGAAAAGAACACCTATAAAGTACAATCCTTTTCAGAACAGCCCTCTGCAGAGTCCGTGCCCTTTCAATAAACAAACAGGAACAGACAAATGCTTGTGCATTCAGATGATCAGGATGTACTAAGTATATCCCTAATTTTCAAACTCATAGGATACGTGCAGATGGTATGACACAAGAAAAAAAAATAATATAGGATTGGTTGGCTGCCTACTGATTTTCCAAACTTTGATCTTTGTCCCACCACCTTAGAACCAAGAAAACTGCTTTACTGAAAAAAAAAATTAAAAAAAATTTCCATCAAATATAGTAAACCGGCAACTTCTTGGAAGCTTTTGCTTATTTTAGCTTTGCTTTCATACCTTTAACCAGCACATTCACCATGAAATCAGTTTTACAGATTTCCTTCTGAATATGTGTATTGTCTTTAACCAGTGAAAACAGAAAGATAGAAAACTTGGATTTCTTTCGGTCATCAGCTGGTTAGGCTCAATTTACTGCAGTCACCAAATGCAATCTCCTTTTTCAGCTGTAAAGTCAGTCCCGCTGGCATCCAGCAGTAGTTTCACAGGTACATGCTCAGCATTAAAACACACATGGACTTCCACATTTCCATATGCACAGGGTTTCAGTACTTGTCATCAAATACAATCATGCTTTGCATGAAATTCTCCCTTGAATTACACTCCACTGACTTCAACAGAATTGCCTAGGAATATTCATAGACTAGGTGGAAGAAGGACTTTTAATAATATCTTGCTTATTTAAATACTAATTAACAATGAAGTTCCAAAGATACAGGCACTCTCATCACTCGTGCTTCCAAAACATTTTCAAACTTTGACGGAGCACGCAATCTTCTGTCCCCGTCTGAGCAACCATTACTCAGTTTAAGACCACACTGTTTTACTTCTCCTCCCACTTTGTGTCTGCTGTTTACAAGCTGCTCCTTATGACTCCACAAATTCAAGACAGTTATACCTTAAAATTGATTGGAGTGCCACCAGACGTATTATTTGGGTGACTTTCTGGCTGCATAAAAAAATGTCAGCTAACTTCCACACATACAAAGGAACAGGATTTAGACAGCCATCTGTAAGTGAGATTCCCCACTATCTTGTTAGGGGAACTGACAGGTGCAACTGCAATTTCAAATAAATCACCCACCAAAGAGCAGAAGTACACACATGCACACAAAAGCCAGCGCATTAGTTCTCAGCATAATTGCATTTAACTCAGTCAGAGCAATGAATTGCAATATGTCAGCCAGTGTCCCGTTAAAACGATCACATTTTTCTTTGTACTTGGCAAATTTTTGCAAATTATTTACTCATACACGTGCAAACTTCTGAAACCTGACTTCAACTGTATCCTACCTCACTAGTGATTCCCTGGCTTTTGTTTTCCACCTACCAGAAAGCTGCACTCCTCTGCCACCCAGTGTCTGGAAGCGTTCCGAATACCTAGCTCCAGCTCTTGCTGGTGGAGTGTCCTCTACATCCCAGCTCAATGGGAAATTAAAGAGAAATTTTGTTAATCAACCAGTAGAGTCAATGGAATTGGTCCCTGCCAGAGATCACTGTTACCTCTGTAGATCTTAGTACAAGGCAAAATTATTTGGCAGTTTGCACCTTTGTATTTATGGGCATCACATGATTTTCCTTGTTCTTTCTATAATTTAAAATAAAATACATTTTACATACAGTATTTACAGGAAAAAAAAAAACAAACAAACACATAATTACCTATAACATGTACTTAATCACTTGAAATTTTCAGACAGAAAAAGGAACGCCTTTTTGCAACTACTGATATATTCACAATGTGTTGAAGTGAAATTCCCAAGACAGACAATTTTTAATCCGAGTTTAAATGGATTACAGAGTACAGCATTTGTAACATCCAGCTTGCTTTTCCTAAGATTTAGTTCACACTGGGTTGAAAAGAATATGCACATCTATTAGTACTACTGCAATCCATATTTTTTTTTCAAAATATCTCGAAGCAACTTTCACCTGCAAGTGTAAGTGCTATAGATTTTAGATCCTAAGTTTAACATGAACTGCATCCAGAGAATATACCAGCAAGATCAGTCTATCTTAATTTTGGCAAAATGTTCTGGCAGAAGATTCCATTAAACACAAACAGAGTTGATTTCAGGTAACACGTTACACCACGTTTTATTGGAATTTGGGACTTTTTTAAAGAGTAATAGAGGTCTGTAAGTCAATGTTCATAAAGCCACACTATGAAAGTGGGTTTTCCTTTACTCCACACCTTTCTCTTGTAGGAGCAGTGTGCCTCGGGTTATTGCTCTGCTGATCTCACCCCCCATATGTCAGCCCCCTCCCATCTGGCTCTGGCAGCAGCAAGCCCTCCACTTGGCATCCTGCTTGCCACCTTTTATTGCCTTCAGGTCTCAATAAGAAGTGAAAAATAGATAGGACTGGGACAGATCCTGTTTGGACAAACAGAAAAGGACCTCTATCGTTTGCTTGGATGCTGCCAACCGAACTGCCTCAATTTACACTTACCTTATTCATTATTTCCACAGACTATGGAGGACATTTAACATCACGGCCACCACCTGTTCTTACTCTCCTGCCAGATACGTTTCAGAACATGGGATTCAGAGTGAGAAAAGCAGAAGTGAAGTATCACAGCACACACTAGCCCAGGCAAAGCTTTAAACTGGCTCAGCCATGTTCAAGGGAAAGCTGTTCTATAAACATGGTACTGCCTCCTCCACTTTGGCGCTCCACCACCCATGCTGTCAGCTTTCTAACTGGGACACAAGCCAAGCTATGGGGCTGTAGACAATAAAAACCCAGCTGTAGAAAGCCACTGATCAGTTCTTCCCCAGCACAGCTCCCTGAACGAGGACAGCACAGGGTCAGACATCTACCTGAAACTAGTTTTAGACTTTCACAGCAGTGGTGCTACTGGGAAGGTGTGCAGTTCTTTCAGACCTCCAGTCATTGTTCATTACTTCGCTGAACAAACCACCATGCACTTGGGGGGATTATCTTGTGTGCTGACAACAGAGAAAATAACTTTCAGTCTGGTATTGAAATAGAGCAACCACTTGTCAACTACTGTTTTACCCCAAAACAGGAGTATCACTGAGTACTTCAAACAGCAGCACTGCGGAGAGATCCAGGCAGATTCTATTGAGGGCCATGAAAAATACCAGATAACTGCATCTTTCCTCAAAAATATTCTTTGCATCATTAGGTGCCACATCTCTTTTAAACTTTTTTTTTTTTTTTTTAAAAGGAAAAAGACCAGCAGCCAGAACTAGAAAGCAGATTTCTCTAGGGAACTTTATATACTTTATTTTACATCTGTGAATGTTTTTCCTTTGTTAAGAAAAAAAAGGTTATTTACAAAACCAGCATACAACATTAACACACAAAGTGCTCACTGTACGGTATGCAGATAGCTAAGGCCAAGGCTGATCCTGACCTCTCTTTCACTGCTGACTGCTGTGCTGTATTGCCCAGAAGCACCTCCCACCTATAGAACAAACACCTGACTGCAATGCTGCATGACCTGGAACATGATTTGAGCAGTTCACACACATTCTGTATCAGCACTGGTTGAACAAAACAAGGAAAACATTCTTGGAAAACTTGATCTTGCTGCTAATTTTGAACAAACCAAGATGGCCGCTTCCTGGCTCTCTCAATGATCCGCTTGCCTTCATCTTTTTCTGTGGGCTTTTCCCCATCATAAAGGATGACAGTCTCTACGGTAGGAGCATTAAATGGCCCTCCTTCCTTTTTACCTATTTCCTTCCGTATCAGCTGAGTTTCTGCTTTGACCTTTGCGTAACAGTAGCCACAAAGGACATGCTTCTGTTTCAGGTTTCCACACTCAGGGCAAACGTCTATGTTCCTCTGAAAAAAAGAGAGTGGAAAATAGGAAACTCTGTAACTCGAACAACAAAAGAAACCGGGAGCAATCACGAACTACCATGAAATGTTAAATGAAATACTGGGAAAATTCATTTGCCTTTTCAGAACTTATTCTTCTAACCAATATTCTTCTTTGGCAATATATTTCTACATCAAATTATTACTACTTAAAATAACTCCTTTAAATCTATGCATAAGTCGTTATGCCTGCTGACGTTTGGAAGGCTAAAGACCTATCAGCTCATTTAGATGCACTGAATCTAGAGATCTTCTCCACTTTCACCAGTTGTACAGCTAGAATCCACATTTTGTTGGCTTCCACCTAAAGTGTCACCTTTTAGTTAACCACAGGCTGCCGTCACACGCGGTGACTGTACATTACAGAGCATTTTGACGATTACAGTGTCTTTTAAACTTATTCGTGAACAAATTCCACAACACCTTGACCACTATGACAGCTCTTCAGGGTAAGAAGACATGTGATACATACACGAGCACGGATACACGCCAAGGGTTCTGTGGGACTACAAACAACTGCGTGCGCCCTGCTCCAGCACGCCAGTTTACCGGTAACCAACCCACCCGCAGCCAACCCGGTGGGAAACCCACGGCCACTCGGCACCCACCTTGACTTTTATCAGCTTGTTGGGATTCCGCCGCCGGCAGCGGTTCACCTCGATGGAGCGCCTCTTCTTCGGCGCTGCCATCCACAGGATGCCCCCGAAGAGGCCCGCCGCCTCGTCGCTCCCCGCGGTGTCCGCTGCTGGCTCTGGGAGCAGAACGGGAGCTCGGAGAGCCGGTGCCAGCCCTGCAGGACAAGAGAACGCGTCACGGCCGGCCGCCCGCGCCAGCCCGCTCCCGGCCTCCCTCAGCCGACTGAGGGCAAGCGCGGGCCCCGGAGCCGCCCC
>VXAV01011432.1:21072-71046 GCA_013399715.1 Alectura lathami
AGGGGAAGGAGCGGGGTTAAAGGCGGCGGGCGGGCGGGCGAGGGCAGCCAAAAACATAACAAGTGTCCGGGGATGAGAGTTGGCACTGCCTGGCTCGGCGCCCTGTCTGCCCTCGGAGGTGGACGCTTCCGTGGAAGCTGGGCACGGGGCAGGAGCTCCACGTGGGCCAGCCGGACCTCCGCCCCGACGGTGTGGTGGTTTGAAGGCCCCAAAGCTCTCCCCTCTCTGAATAACTGGGGGAGGGTTTCAGGTGGAGCAGCTGGAAATCCCCTTGCAGCACCACGGGGTGTTATTGTGCCAGCTGGCTGTGGACGAGCAGGCGAGGGCCTGAGGTGGCTGGAGCTGGCAGGACCTTCCCGACGACTTTGGAACGTTACTGGCAGAAGCGTGGGATTCTTGCTTTTGCTTAGAAAGTCAGAAGCTGCAATTTTGGGATGCTGGGGAGAGACATGCTTTGCCCTGATACCTGAGAGTTGCCTCAGGAAGGTGCTGAAGGACGAGCAGTGCCCTGCAGCACCCACAACCTCCCGCTGCACGGGACAGCTGCAGAGGGCAAGAGGTGATCACAGCAAACATTGCAGAAGGCACGAGCTATATATTTAATTCCTGTGTAAGCGACGCAGAGCCAAAGATGAGTCAGAGTGCTGTCCTGGCACTGGCAGGTGGAAGATTCAGAAGTGAAGGGATTAAAACTTGAGCCTGCTTAGTAGAGATTTTGGGGGGGAAGGCTGAGTTCATTGGCATATTCTGGCCCTGGAGAGAGTCATTAGGTCGCCTTGG
The DNA here is from genome assembly GCA_013399715.1 of Alectura lathami. Classification (NCBI taxonomy): domain Eukaryota; kingdom Metazoa; phylum Chordata; class Aves; order Galliformes; family Megapodiidae; genus Alectura; species Alectura lathami. Next base: position 21,853 of record VXAV01011432.1, read on the forward strand.
AAGGCGTTAGGCGCTGGATGACGAGAAAGGGTGATGTTAAGTGTTCACAGAGCCAATAAGAGATAATAGCAACTGTATTTGGATTGTGCGTAACGCATTTGTGATTTCCACTTCGTAATGAGGCCAGGTTCCAAAGTAGTAATGGCAGACCCGTGTGTAGGACTGGGGCTGTATCGTTCTGCTCATTTTCAGCTGAAGCCAAATTTGTCTTGCTTTTTATCCCAGTTTACTTCAAAGTACAGTTCAGGCAAAAATTACAGGAGCAGGTATTTATACTTGTAGCTGGGAGTGAAAATGGATTAATTTCACTCTCCACAGTGGCAATTTACTGCATGTTTTTTAAAATCAGTATTTTTGCTGTGGTATTCAATCCTACATTTTTCAAATCATTTGGTTAAGCAATTCCTATCGTATTGTCTTCAGGGTGACATACTGAGTAGTGCGGATGGGAAGGAGTGCATTTATCTGATGCCACACAGTAAGTTTCTGGTAGAGCTAGGGAATGTAGAGATTTCCAGATTCTCCTGGCCCTAGAATTATAGTTAGTCATGATGCTGCATAATGTGGAAATTTTCCCAGGGGGTTGTTAGTAGCTCATTCGGGGGACTGAGCAGTGGAAGTTGGAGAGGGCAGAGGTGGGCTGCTCAGAATTGTAGAATACAATGGGTGGGCATCTTGTGTGTTTTATAAAAATACTTGCTGGGTGGCCGACCTAGTATTTATGCATGTCTGTAAGCATGGTGGGTGCCTCATAATGGTAAGTGTGGTGAGAGGGAAACAGGAAAGGCTTGGTTTTGGCGTTAACAGGATTTCTAAGTTTGCTCTGGATGGCAGCTTCTTAAAATGAACTTTGAGAGCTGAGGTCTCCCTCTATGACTGACTCTGTGAGGGGAAAGACGCTCAGTCTTGCAAGGAGTATGTGGAGTCTGGGGTGCTGCTGTTCTGCCCTGATGAGAACTGAGATCTGAGGCTTTCGGCTGGATCCCCAGAGGTGAAGGCAAGGAATCAAACGCTTTGGTGGGACTTGTGCTGAGGTTCCTGATGCGTATGCTTTACAATTCACATAGCTGTTGCACTACATCTGCTGCACAGCTCCAGTGTGTACTGTTGCAAAGACCTTTTGACTTGTCTTTATTCTTATCCGTGCCATAACAATCTTATCTTCTGCTTTCATCTGATAGGAATAATGCTTCCAACATGTCCGTGCAGTCGCTGCTTTGTGAAAGAATCGCTGTTGCCGAAGAGTTGATCAAGAGGGCTGAAGCCCTTTCCAAGTCCCAGAAAAGGAGAATAGAAGGTGGGGCAAAACTATGTGGCAAACTGAAGGCCGAGCTAAACTTCTTACGCAAGGTGGAGGCAGGGAAGGTCGCGGTTAAAGAATCCCATCTGCAGAGTACAAACCTCACCCATCTCCAAGCCATCATCCAGTCAGCGGAGAACCTGGAGGACGTTGTCAGCGTCCTCCACGTCTTTGCTTACGAGGACAAGTCTGGGGACAAGCAGACGCTGGTGGTAGATGTTGTTGCGAATGGAGGCCACACGTGGGTGAAGGCCATCGGTCGGAAGGCTGAAGCCCTGCACAACATCTGGCTAGGGAGGGGCCAGTATGGTGACAAGAGTGTCATCGAGCAGGCAGAGGACTTCCTGCAGGCAAGCCGCCAGCAGCCGGTAGAGTACAGTAATCCCCACATAATATTTGCCTTCTACAACAGCGTGTCCAGTCCGATGGCAGAGAGACTCAAGGAGATGGGCATATCTGTGCGGGGAGACATTGTTGCTGTGAACTCGCTGGCAGAGCCCTCTGCAGAAAACCAGCACCTGAGTGCCAGCGAGTCGGATGAAGAAGGCCTTGAGCTGCAGGTGACCAGGGTAGACCGGGAGAACTTAGTGGCCAGCATTGCTTTTCCCACCCAGATCAAAGTAAATGTGTGCAACAGAGTGAACTTGGACATCACTACCTTAATAACCTACGTCTCGGCTCTGAGTTACGGTGGCTGCTACTTCATTTTCAAAGAAAAAGTGCTGACGGAGCAGGCGGCTCAGGAAAGGAGGGAGAGGGTTCTGCCTCAGCTGGAGGAGTTCATGGAGGGCAAGGAGCTCTTTGCCTGTGAATCTGCTGTCAGAGATTTTCAGTCCATCTTGGAGACGCTGGGAGGGCCCGGGGAGAAAGAGCGAGCTGCGCTGCTCGTTAAAAGGATTACCGTGGTGCCAGATCAGCCGTCTGACCGTGCCTTAGGACTAGTGGCTAGTTCGAAAATCAACAGCCGTTCTCTAACCATTTTTGGGACAGGAGACGCTTTAAAAGCCATCACCATGACCGCAAATAGTGGGTTTGTGAGGGCAGCGGCTAACCAAGGTGTCAAGTTCAGTGTTTTTGTTCATCAGCCGAGAGCACTGACAGAAAGCAAAGAATCTGCTGCCACACCGTTACCAAAGAGCTGCCTACCTGCCAGTGGACTGTAAATCCTTAAAGGGGCTGGTGGTTGAGTATTGCAGGTGCCGCAGTGGAGGTGTTTGGAGAAACAAAAGAATCATAGCCATACATTTTCTGGTGTGCGTCAGAGGAAACAGGATCTGGAGCAGTGGTTCCCCAAGGGAACCGCAGTATCTTTATTTGATTCCTGTTTTTTTGTTTGGCTGTTAATTTATTCACTAAGGCAATAGGATTTCAGTGAAAATCATTAACTGTCTTACAGCATGTTAATTGTATCCATCCCTATTAAAAGTTCAGTTAAAGCGCCGTTGCCTTCGTGCCCTTGTCATTTTTGTCCTCTTCAGGGAGAGTAATTCCAGCACCGTAAATGGGCTTCAGACTTTATTTCTGTGGAAGGTACAGCTTTTATTTCAGCTGAATGCTTTGTTGACTCAGCGGTATAGTGATATCCTTTGCCTTTTTGGGTATATGCTATTTCATTAAGATGTGACTCGTAGCCATGAGCAGGAACCAGCCTTCCTTCTTTTACTGAAAAGATTCTCTGTATATGCACCGTGTAGACCAAATTGGCCAAAAGCTTTAAAATTCCCAGAAAAATCAGCTGAAATTGCAGTTTCACTGGCGCTAATGTGTTGTGGGTTTCAGGCCAACTGCCAACACCAGGCAGCCAGCAGGAGCCAAAGAAGGAGACAAGTCCTCGTCCTTTGTCTCTTGGTCTTTAGGTAAAACCCAGCCTGGTGTTTCAGGTGACAAAATCCCCCACAGGTGAGCCAGCACCCAGGTGGCTTTCTGATACTAGGGATCTCTGCTAAAGACTCACGGTGAGCTTGCATTTGGCTCCGTTGCTTGTGGGTTACCTGAAACGAAACGACGAGTTTACCTGAGGTCTCCATGCACTGTTGGCATGGAGGAGGTTTGTTGGGCCTGCCTTACAGGACAGAGGCGCTTTCTAGCTGCTGTTGTAATTGCTGTTTTTGCTCAAAGTATAGAATAAATCACAATTTCAGTATTTTTATTTCAGGGAAGAGGTGCTGTGTTAGGATGCTGTTTCTATTTTTTTTCTACACGCTGCAATGGCAGCACTGCCTTTGTTAATAATCTGCCTCTGGTTCCCAGTGGAAAATACCAAGATGTCAGAGTGACCCTCTTGGTCCTGAACTGCACGTGTGATGAGGTCAGTGAAGGTGATACCTGCTGAGTATGTTACAGGCTGCTGTTGAACAGGATAGCTTTACCGTGCAACTTATAGTTGAGGCAAAGAACATTCTCTTGCCACTCCAGCCTAAATTTCCTTCTGCAGTAGGAGGCAGCTGCAGGGCTGCCCATAGCCATTGTCCCTGCCTAGTTCTTGCTGTCTCCAGTACTCTGGTTTTCTCAAGCGTTGCTGTAAGGACACTGGCGTATCAGCAGAACCACTTGTCTGCTTCTTCCAGTTGAGTAAGGACCAGAAGCATGCTTTTTGTGGATGAGGCTCGTGCTGCGTTCTGCTTGTGTCACTTTTATCTGCATGCTGTGTTCCTGGAACCTTCTGTAATGCGGAGGGCAGTCTGTTCTTTTGCAGGTGTTCAGCTTCACCTGCCCCTCATCTCAGCCAGTCACTGGGGTAGTTCATGTGGTTTCAGTGAAACAGGATTTCATTTTCCTGCTTCTTCAGTATCCAGCCTTTCACTGGCCAACCCCAGATGTTCATGAAGTTGTGGGATACATTTCTACCCAAGAAGGTACCAGAACAGAGGTGGGAGAGGCCATCTGGAGCACACCGAGGAACCACGCCTCTCAAAAGTGTTCGGTTTGGTACCAGAAGTCCTGAAATAAGGTACAAGAAAACTAATGAATAATTTTCTGAACAATAAATTTCTTTTTGCTTACAGGTCTGAGCTTTTACAGCTAAGGCCCCAGTGGGTGGTTTACTGTTCATCATGGCTTAACCTGTTTTACCATCTTGCAGGCTGTGCCTAAAGCTGTGAGCACATGGTGTCAGTATCCTCTCGGGCACCCCCTGAAGAGGTTTCGATGGAGAGAGCGGGCAGTGGCTTGTGCTCTTGCCGGGTGGGTGACCCAGAAGCAGAGAAAGGCAGGCAGCCTCTTTCTTGCTGCGGCACGGCCAGCTGGCTTGCCTTGTACGCGTGTTAAGAGCAGCTGCTGAAAAGCCTCCGTGTGTGGGGCCATCGTGTGGTGATGGTCTTCATTGCCTCTCATTGCTGCCTGCTTACTCACTGCAGCATTTATTATTGCGTCAATTCTCTTTCTCTGACCGATTTCTGCCCACCATAGGAGCAATGTTGTAGGAATCTAGAATTTACCTGTGTACCACGAAGTGGCTGGAGGTTTTTTTTATTGTTGTTTTGTATCTCCATGCTGCATTAAAAGCTCACGAAGAGCTTTATATATTTTTAAAGCCATTTCTGCCTTCAGAGGTGTTCTGGTTTATTGGTCACGCAGAAGCTTGACCTGCAGTGCTGGCAGGCTGTGAGAATTGTTTTACAGGGTGTGCCCTGAAACTGAATGCTGGTTTGAGACCAAAATGTCGTGAGTAATATTTAGTGGTTTTTGTTTGTTTTTTTTTTCTTTCTAAGGTACTGGTGATTGACATATAATAAAGGTTAATTGTATTCCAGTGTGACATATTCAAAGAGCTCCTATTTAAATTTATGAACAGGGTATTAGAGGTTGGACTCTCCTTAATTACAACTTTACAAATAGGTAATTAGAAGACACCAAATTATGTTTGAAAATTAGCTGAAAAAATAGGAAACCCAGAACTGCTTATTGTTTCTTCCAATATCACGCAACTGTTTTGTCTCCACTGTACCAGGCACTTAAGGATCTCACTCGCTGGAATGTTTCTGATTTTTGTTTTGTTTTTCCATGAATCTTTCAGCATTAAGTCCTTTAGCAGAGAAGGATTCGCAAACTGTTTCAGAGAGCCTCTGGCTTTGTATTTTTTTTTTTTTTCATTTCAGTTTTCAGTGTCTGTGTATGGTTCCAAAGTCTGTGAGTGACTTGTTTGTCACTGTGCCTGCAGGCCATGAAATCCCTCAGATACAGGATACAGTTGTGCGTGTTGCAGCCACTGCTGTGTTTTAGTATTGTGCACCATCATGTAGTTAGCATCCTGTGGTAAGATACTGGGCTAAAAATGTCTTCGTTTTAAGCTGTCTGAGGGAGACAGATGATGCCTGCAGCAGACTGCTTTAAGTCTCCTGGAGCCAGTCTGAAAAGACTTTCCCAATCCTGTTCCTCATTCCTATAGGCATGGTCACAAGAGTAATAATAAAGCAACAAAAAGCAAGGATTAGTTGTTTGAAATAAGATGGAGAGGAGACCTAGGAAATAATGCCCTACAATTTTTTATTTTTTTCTTCAGTGGAGCAAGAAAACGATGTACAGTAATGACAAAACTTGTGTCTGCCCTGACATTCTTTATTTCATGTTATTACTCAAGCGAAACAGCACAGGTCACCTGTGATCTAATTAAACTGTTAAGTAAGCAAGAATTGGACAGGGTTCTTGGGCTGAAGAAGGTTCTTGGTTGCTATTTTCCTACAAGCTATAGTTCATGAACTGCAGCAAGTTCTGCCCTGCCGTCCAGCTTGCTGCAGGCACCATTTGTTGCTCTGTAGTGGTGGTATCAATGCTGCAGGTAACTGTGGCTTTTCCATCAGGATTCAATTCTACAGTTTATTCTGAAGTAAAAAAACTAAAAAAAAAAAAAAAAAAAAAAAACAAAAAAAAAAANGAATGTAAAACTGCTCCACTGAGTGACAGAACAGCTTGGAACTGTGGCCTTGGGGCTTTGCAAATTATTTATTATGAACACCGTGGAAATTAAGATTGTTTCTGCATAAACAACTGTATTTACTAAAGAGCAAACAAACAAAAGCTTCCTCAAGACCTCATTTGTCAGAAGGTCCCTCTGCCCGTTTAAAAGATCCTCTCTTACAATGTCTTAGATAGGACATAGCTCTGTTTGTTTTGTTTCGTTGGATTAACATATCTGATGATGAAGCTGTGTCCCTTGCTTTATTAATGAGGCCGAGTGCATGATAAAGCAGCCCACTATAGTAGTGAGAAGGCATGGAGATACAGGGCAGAGCAGCTCACGTTGCAGTGTAGGTACAGAAATCCAGGGTCTAGGGTAGTTAGTGGCTTTGGGTAGTACTATCAAGCAAGAGTGATCAATCGCATTTTTTGCCCGAGGTTCCTCACATTCATTTAGTGAAGTGTTTGAGATCTCAACACTGCACTGTTGGTAATGGTGGTGAGGGTGATGGTTTACAGAGCTCAGGAAATTCTATCCTTATGCTTCTTTGTTGTGTTTGTGGTAGTAGATCTGACTAATGGCAGGGGTTGCACCATTTTCTGAAACCACACTAGACGTGATTTTTATAACTTCCAAATTTTCCTAACGCAGGTGTGGTCCAGAATGCTGTTTTAAGTGGGAGAAACAAAGCAAAAGCATTTCAAAGGGAGTGTTTTCAAGGGAAAACACATTCAAAAGATGAGGCAATAGATGACAACAAGAGTAAAGGAATATGGAAGGCTGTGTTAGTGTCAGATCATCTAGGTAGCCAAGCTAAAAGCATAGCAGAAATTAGGAAGACTGGGGCAAAAAGTAATACTGTGCGGTGCCCCATTCCGTGCTCTGTACCCTGCTGTGAGCTTCGGAGAAGCTGCCAGTAGCTCTGAGGGACAAAGGGTAGAGCTTTCAGATGCACTGCTCAGTGCGCAACCTCCTTGTGAGTTAGAGCTCTGTATGGGTTGATATGACAGAACCTGCGCTTGTTTGCTGTTCTTCAGGTTTTTCTTCCGTAGGGGATGGTTTTGCCCATCTTTACAGAGCTGAGGTTTGCCAGAGTGAGATCTCACTCAAGCAGACCACAAGCCTTTGTAACCACGAAACTCCACCATGTTTTTTTTCCCATGTTAAAAAAGGCAGTATTAACTTATACCACAAGAGAAATCTCTTTTGTGAAGAGAAGAGGTGAAACCTACTTACTTACAGCTTTAAAATGATCTTATATGTAGTAACACAAGTTGTATTTAGGATTCTAACCTTTCTCTTCCATTGCTAACAATTTATTAATGGTTTAGAATAGGAAGAGCAGAAAGTGCTCGATCTCTCTGGCAAGCCAGAGTCCGTGTCAGAAACAAACTACAAGGAAAAGCACTGTTTCTTTTGTCTTGCCCTATCAGTGCAGGAAAGGTAGTAGCCCTGGAGTGACAGGAACAAGTGAGCTAACAATACCACAAGGACAGTCAAAGACAAAACGGATCTTACAGGATAGGTCAGCGTTTGGCTCCTGGGTTGGTTCTTTGCTTGGCTCCGCACTCGGATTAGGGGTGGTTTTGGTACTGGGCTCTCCACTCATCTCCCAAGTTGTCTCTTCGCCTTCCTGCACTCCGGTGTTCCCAGTTTGCTCCATGCCTTCCCCCTTGTACGGGTCTCTGCTGTGGTCGACGGGGAGCTGGGTGCTTGTTTGAATGCTGGGTTCTCTGCTTTGCTCCACACTCGTTTCTTCAAGGACAGGGGTAACAGGGGTACCTACAAATAAAAGGGATTTACGTGGATGTGAAAAGCCAAGGCACTTCTAGGATTACCTAAACATGTGCACAGTTACTTTTATGGATTGGAGATCCCAAGCAGGACTTGGGAAAGGGAGATAAATAAATCTGGGAATAAATCCACCCCACCATGTGAATCTCAATTTAAATTTACAAAGGTTGATTTGCCAGTGTTTGACTTACCTTGTGCCTTTAGCAGGTTGAGCAGAATCAGAGCCAGCAGCGCTGAAAGGATTGCCGTCTTCCTCAGCATCGTTACCTAAATGCTGCGTTAGGCACCAGCGTTTGGAGCAAAACTTGGAGCACTTCACTGTCAGAAAGCCCTGGCTATTTAAAGGGAAGCTCCTACCTCCGTGTGCTTTGATGTCTTCCTGAAAATAGCAAGTTGGGGAAGAAAAAAAAAAAAAAACAGTCTAAATTATGTTCTTAAAATGAATTTAGTACCTGTCAGGGACTGCAATCAGTCAGTTCCTGCCCTTGCTGTGGGGAGAGATAACCTTTCCCATAAGCACTGCAGGGCTCTGTGGGCTGAGAGGTGGGGCGGTGGTGGCCAGGGCCCCAGGCCACAGTGACAGCGATAACGGTGTCACTGCGTGCTTCTGGCTGTGCTGGTTTCTCAAGGCAATTGATCCTGCTGGTTTTGATCGAAGACCTCCAGAAATCCTTTGCTATGACACTTAACAAATTGAATGCGCCTCACTGTAGCAGGTGAAAGGTGGAGGGTGACTCGAAGATGTGCAGCTGGCTTCTGTGTCGTGAGGAGGCAGCAGTGCTGAGGAACCGTGGTGGTTCAGCTAAGGCCGGATGAGTGTCTCATTGGAAAGCTGCCTTTTTTATTGAAAGCTCGTGTGCTTGTGGTTGTGTGTATCCAGCCTGTGGTATCTCAGGGGGTATCTCGACCCAGAAGTAATGCACCGGGAAGGTTTGGACTGAATGAGACAAATCCCCAGAGAGGAGCCAGCTCTTCTGTGTGGCTGGATCAGTAAAGCACAGATGTTGCTCCAGTGATGCAGAAAGGCCATTTCTGATGCAGAAAAGATGCTCTGTCTGTGTGTACGCAGGTCCCTACCACCTTCCCTATCCCTCACCGCTAACCAGTCACGGCAAGGTGCTCAAAGGCTGTGGCAGATGTAAGGGCAGCAGCAGGCCTCAGGCCCGTGTGGACTGCTTTCTGTGGTACCAGTACACAGCTGTGGGCCTGGTTATGCATCTTACACTCAGATGGGTGAGTGGTGTAATTGCTGTAACTAGCAATTCGGCTGTAATTAGCAGAAGTAGGTTAGTGTCAAATTGATGGAAAGGAATTCAGAATCTGGCTCTTCAGGATTCTTTTTTTTTTCTACTTCCATGATTTCACTTGTTTAATATTGCATCAACTTAGTTTTTCAGCACTGTGTTTCTTTCAAGTTGCTTCCACCTCTAGGGTTTGCCCGAGGCATTATTCTTCTAATCAAGCTTCTTATGGTGCAACAGAAGGATTTTTTTTTTTTCTTTTTCTTGACATGGAAAAGAAAAGCTGATGCCCATGAACACCTACAGACAGACGGCTGCTGCAAATTTCTCTTGTGTTGCTAGCTTCAGTTGGAGGTTGGTGTGTAACACTTTTTTTTTTTTAATTAAAAATGAATGGAAGAACTTGTCAAAGGCTTATCTGTAAGAGGTAATAGCACAATGCATAGGTCAGAGATCTGTATATAGTTGTTTGTAATTAGCAGGAATCTTCAGTACAGACTAAGAACCTTTCCCCCAGCTGCCCCACTGAATGCTTTTCTCGCACAGTTGTCTTCATGAGCTGGTGGATGTGCTATGTGTAGAGGAAAAGTAAATGTGACACAGATTCTTTTATTCCTCCTGAATTATCACTGTGCAAGGAAAGAGGAATGGTCATGTTACTCCTGCAGAGGATCTCAAAGTTTTTAAACTGTTATGGTGGGTGAAATGAAATGCTTAAGCTGAAAGGCAAGATACTTGCCCAAGGTTCATTGAGCAGTTTCCCATCTTGCTCTTCTCAGATCTCTACTGTTTGTCTCATTGTTACAGTTTCTAACAAATTGAAAGAGATGAATTTAAGCATTTTTAGGCAGGGTTGCACTTAGCTGTTTGTCTGTAGACAAAGTTAGATTCACTGGTTGCTCACCATTGCCAGCCATATTGTTACATCTCCTTAAGCAGAACTCTTAAGAAGTAGTCGAGGAATAAGTCCTGTGTAGGAGTTCTTGCTGTTTTTTTCCCAGGGACTAGTATGGGACCTGTCACCATTCAGCATCTTCAATGATATGAAAGTAAATGCAGCTAATGTTGCTGAAGGAGTCAACAAATGAGATGAGATTCCTGAAGACTAAGTAATATTGAGGACAGAACCTATAGGCTTATAGTATTTTGCTGTCTTTTTTGCCAGAAGGCCCCATCCCACAAGGCACGTTACACCTACAGGGTAGAGAACTGAGAGCCGTACTTAGAGTGGAGGCTACATCCTGGAAAACAATCTGTCTCCAACTTCTTCCTTCCCCAGTTATCAGAGTGCAGTCTTTAGTCTAAATATTAACATCTGTTACAGAATACAACCAATTTACTCTAAAGAAGTAAACTTTCCCATGGAGTTCCATGGGAAAAAAGTGCTAAGTCCTAAAGCAGTCACTAATGCCATGGATGAAAGCATAACCAGAGACTCTGGCTTGACGCCAAACCAAAAGTCAATGATTTAGATACCAATCACTAGGCTTAATAAGGAGGAAATGAGTGATACTGAAAAACCTGATAAATTAAAAAAATAAATAAGAGTAGGTTTGATTTTTCCAGTGGTGTCTTGCAGTCTCTTGAGTCTCAGTTGTCCAGATCATGCGTAGTTATTGACCTCCTAGAAAGAAGCAAATATGATTTAATATTGTGGAGCTGGATCCCCACCTTCCTCTGTGGGATGGTGGGAGATGGTTGGTCTCTCTGTAAAAATGCTGAAGGTTACAGCACACCAGCCCCATCTGCACGAAGAGTTCAGACACTACATTCAGCTCACTTGTGTGGAGCAGATAGAAGAGACCTTCAGTTGAAAAAAAATAGTATTATAGGATAGTCAGGACTGGAAAGGACCTCAGGAGGTGTCTAGTCTGATCTCCTTCTCAAAGCAGGGTCACCTAGCTCATACCAGTTTCCTCAGGGTTCTATTTGGTCTGCTCTTGAATGCCCCCAAGGACAGAGCCTCTGTGGGCATTCTGCTCCAATGCTAGACTGTCCTCGTGGTGGCCAAGTGCTTCCCTACAGTCAGTCTGAGTCTCCTGTGTTTCAGCTTATGCCCGTTATTTCTTGTCCTCCCACTGGTTACCACCGTCAAGCCTGGCTGCTTTGTCTCGATCGCCGTGATAAACAGGTGGCAGGCTGATAACTTAGGTGTGTTTCTGTACACGTTATCCAAACAGCTGTTCTTACTTTTCCCTGGGCATCAGTTTATGGCTGCCTTTGCAAGCAGGGCACTAGGCTAGGTGGGTCGTTGCTCTGACTAGGTGGTGTTGAACATATTCACATCCTTTGGCGGACTAGCACAGGAGAGAAAAGATGTTGACCCTAATTTGGGTGTCTGAAACAGCTGCAGAACGCTTAAAATTGAATGTAGCTGGTATTTTCCTTACTGTGTGAACAACATGCAAATTCACATTATGATTTTTTATTTTTAAAACATTGCAGAACACTTTAGGCATAAAACCTACTTCTTAGGTTTAGAGGTCTTACCAGAGGAGACCATTTGGGAAATTATTTACTCTACAGGAGTAGACTCAGTACTAAAGGCCTGTGGCGTTGCACAACACGAGATAGAAACTACTGTTTTAAAAACAGGCTGTTTCTTTGTTAGCAGGAGGAACCAGATTTTCTGGAAGGGTGAAGGATGCTAAGACTTTCATTCTTTTCTTGTGAGCTGAGGGTTGTAAGTGCCCTAGGGCATCTTGTGTCAGATATAACTATTTATGTTTTGGGAAAAGGATTTGTTGTAGTGTGGACCTTTGGATACTTTATTTGTATTTTGCAAGAAGGTTTTCTTTTTTCATGGAGTTTATCTTGGGAAAAAAAGGAAAAATCAAATATTCTGTTTCTTCAGAGCTTAATTCCACAGGAAGAAAAATGTATCTTGTAAACTTTTCTTTTTTTTTTTTTTTTCAGTTTTTCAGTAAGGCAGATCTTGTCCTTTTCCCAAGAATCTGGGAAAAATATGAAGTTGCCATGTTTTGTGTTTAGATGAAGATAGACTGAGTTACATATCTGAAGCTCTAAACAGAACTGGAATAGAGTTTTGTGTGTTGCTGAGCTTCATGCCAGAGTTTCAGCACTGTTTGGGTCTCGGCCACTTTTTTCCCCAGAAGTCCAGTGTAATTTATAAGCGAATAAATTTTTCTCACTTCACAGGTGGAGATACCGAGGCATAGACAAGACTGAATGAGTGACATCTTGTTGTGGAGTGACACAAGGAGAAGGTGAAGGAGGTTGTGAGATAAAGATGAGATGTTATGGAAAGTTAAGGTACCTGGCAGGTCAGAAGGAATTAGTGGCTTGGGTGTGTTCTCTTTGTGGGCCACATTTAAGTCTCAGTGTAGAATAACTGAGGAGTAGCAAAGTTGAAATAGGTCCTGCTGTCCTCACTTGAGCCCTAAGCAAATCTGAGGTCCACTCGTATCACAGGGAGGGTGAAGAAGCCACGAGACTGGATAATGTACCCCCAGGGAGCCCTTCTTTCCAGCTTCTGTTAATGCGGCAGTTGGGAAGGCCCAAGTTCCACGTTTGTTTCTGATTGCTGTCAGCGTTATTTCGGTTGTCTCTTGCTCTCCAATACCGTGAAGCACTTTGGGAATCCTGCTCCATCTTCAGCCTCTGCGAAACCTGGTGACAGATTTCTATGAGCTAATGGTGGGAAAAATGATTGAAATAATTGAGATGTTAACTCATGATGCATGGCCAACAGCAAGGCAGAGAGCTGATGTTTGCCGAAAGGCTGTCAGAAGCCATTCCACTTCTGTGTTTTTATTTCTGTAGTTCAGGACTGACTTGGATGTTGATACCTAGTGGAACTAGCAGCCATATTCTTGGGTGAACCTAAGTTGCCCTTCTAGGGCCCAAGGATTGATGCGTGTGGAAAGCAAAAAGGGAAACATCATCTGTGTTTGTGGTTTGTGCTCCTTGAGGACTGCTGAGTCTTTCTCCATAGGAGTTAGATGTGAACGCCTTGAGGCAAGTTTCTTTCAGCTCAATACAGTCATCTTGCAGTTAAGGCCAGCGTTGTGTGGCAAGAGGAACTGGACGATACTGACTATATCAGTCCCATAGGCCTGATACAGGCTTTCGCAGGCCCAAAGAAGAGGTGGTAGAGGTGGGAGGGACATCTGGGTCCATCTGTTCCAGGCCCTGCTCCAGCAGGGATGCCCAGAGCAGGGTGCCCAGGACCAGGCAGCTTTTGAATACCTCCAGGGAAGAATACTCACTAGCTACCCTGGGAAACCAGTGCTGGTTTCCCTCCCACTAAAAAAGTGTTTCCTGCTCACAGGGAACCTCCTGTGCTCCAGTGTGTGCCCATGGCCTCTTGTCCTGGCACTGGGCACCACTGAAAACAGCCTGGCTGCATCCTCTTTGCACCTTCCCTTCAGGTATTTATGCATGTTGATAATATATCCCTTGAGCCTTCTCTTCTCCAGGTTGAACATCCCAGCTCTCTCAGCCTCTCCTCACAGGAGAGGTGCTCCCATCCCTTCATCATCCTCATGGCCCTTTGCTGGACTCTCTCCAGCCTGTCTATGTCTCTTGTACTGATGAGTCCAGAACTGGACCCAGCATCCCAGGTGCGGCCTGCTGCTGGCTCACGTCATCACCAAACTTCCACCACATCATGCCTTTAATGCATTGTCCAGCAGGAGAATGCCTGGAAAGCTAGAAACTGAATAATGTCCTAGAATAAAGCTTGAGCTCAGGGATATACTTATAAGAAAATACTTCACTTTTTAAGGACAACAAATTTCATTAAAAATAAATAAATAAATACTGTTAGAAACTTCTAGAAACTTAATGGAAAGACAGCCTCAGGGATAAAGATATTCAGAAGAACTGCAGTTACTGGAGCATAATAAAAGCACAGCAAATAACTAACCTGATAAGGAGTGGTGAGACACTTTAAAGACCTAAAAAACAGAAGGAAACCATAGCAAACATGGAAGCAAAACTACATTGTTCCAAAATCATATGAGGGGAAAAAAAAACAAGCAGACCTAAATAAGAACACGGTAAACTGGGAGCGGCGTAAAGCTGTGTAGCCTTTGATGCTCTGTAGGAGGCTTCCACCTTTTTGCTTCATCACTACACTTTTGATTTCCTGTTTATTATGACACAAACTGAAAGAGTGAAGAAAAACAACCTGATTCTTCACTTTTCCTACCCTTTATTTTGGGAGGAGTGGGGAGGGGTGTGCTCTGATTTTAGCTATTTAAGCGAACTCATCTCTTTATATAGATTTATCATATTAGGAATATAAATTTGAATTCTTATAGCTGAGCTGATCTAGAACTCTTTACAAATGCTCCTATTTCATTTTGGGAAGTGTAGTTTGATACATCTTAAATGGGATTAAATTGAGAGTTCCTCGGAGTGAGCCTCTGAAAATAATAAAAGATCGTTCAGATGGCTTACCTAAGAAAACTCACTGACGTGGCAGAAAAACTGTTTCCTGCCAGACTGAACATCTAGAAGCCCTCCTTTGAGGTCAGGCCAGCACCAGGACCGATGCAGGGAACCAGTGGTGGCACGTGGTCCTGAGCAGTCATTCCAGGGGCAGTGAGCTGCCAGGTCACCTCATCTTTGTGTTCTTGCTCCAACAGCATCACATCCCTCCTGCCTTTCCTTTATGTGTGTGTTTCTCCCATCACTGTTCTGTAAATGCGTGCTTGTCGCTGTTTCATAGGACAGCTTTAGTCTCCTTTCCGCTGAGAGTTGTCTGAAAGAGGTCAGGAGGGAAGGAGCTCACCTGAACTTTGCCAGGATGGAGTGGACAGAAGTATTTTATCAGTAAAACTCCAGGCTGTCATCG
This sequence comes from Alectura lathami, assembly GCA_013399715.1. Lineage (NCBI taxonomy): Eukaryota > Metazoa > Chordata > Aves > Galliformes > Megapodiidae > Alectura > Alectura lathami. The sequence continues at coordinate 36,906 of VXAV01011432.1, forward strand.
TTCTGCCAGAGGGCAAAGATGCTTAGAGATATGGTGCCCCTACTCAACCTTTGAGATCTTCTGCTTAACCAGCAGCATATTTGGCCCCATAATGTCATAGTTTCCCACCACCTCTGGGAGCCTTTCTGGAATGGAGTTTGTGGTGTAGAGATGGATGTATGGAGAAGCAGGTGCCACACTGGCACAGGCACCAGAGCTTTCCTTCTCTGTAAAGGATATTCGGTGTAATATCTTAATTGCAGCAGGTTCTGAGGAAGTGGGAGAACTCTGCAGAGGCACCTCAGATCTTCTGCAGAGCCATGGAAGACACGTCTCACTTCAGCAAATGTCAAGGATGCAAAGTGACTATCTAATTTTCTTTTTTTTTTTTTTTTTTTAATGAATGCTTCAAGCTTCTGTAACTCTAATGATCATTATTAAACTTTTGTATGACAAGCAAAGTGGCAGCAATATTAATGCAGCGCAACAACATTGCTTGCAAGTACATAACTTCTGTTTATAAGAAGGAAAGCAAACAAATGTTGCTCAAAAAACTATTGCATGCTTTAAAAATGACTTGTGAGTAGCATAATAAAGTCACAGATGTCATGTACAAGAGGGTCTCTCTTGTGCAAGGGAAGTTGTGCCTTATTATGAATTGCTTTCCCTTTTATTTTAGGATTTAGTGTTACAAAAGCCAGAGGAAGCCACGTTACCGGCTTCAATAAGAGCACCTGTGTGGAATGCCAGAACTCATGTTTCTTGGCTTTTCTAATCTTACATGAGCAGAGAAGTCTTCTTCCTCCCTTTCTGGAATGCTCCTCTTGCGGTAAATGTCCTGCTAGCTGGGTTAATCCAGCATTTTTTGTTCCTGGTTGCTGTGATTTAACCCCAGCACGCAGCTCAGCACCACGCAGCCCTCACACCCCAAGTGGAATGGTGGAGAGAGAACTGGAAAGGTAAGAGTGCAAGAACTCATGGGTTGACATAAAGGCAGTTTACTAGGTAGAGCAAAAGCTGCCCACACAAGCAAAGCAAAGCAAGGAATTCATCTGCTGCTTCCCATCAAGAGGAGATGTTCAGCCACTTCCAGGAAAGCAGGGCTCAGCACGTGTAATGCTTTCTTGGGAGGACAAATGCCATCACTCCAAACATGTCCCCAGATCCTCCTTCTTTCTGCCAGTTGTACTGTTCAGCATGTTGCCATGTGTTACGGGACATATGAATATCGTGGCCGGTCTGGGTCGGCTGTCCTGATTCTGTCCCCTCCCAGCTCCTTGTGCGCCCCCAGCTCCTCACTGCCAGGGCAGCCCAGGAAGTTGAAATGTCCTTGGCTCTGTGCAGCACTGCTCAGCAACAACTAAAACATCAGTGTGGTACCTCCACTATTTTCATCAAAAATCCCAAACACAGCATCATACAAGCCTCTATGAAGAAAATTAACTATCCCAGCCAAAGCCATGATGCCTGTGGGTATCTTTTTGACATGCCTTTGCTCTGTCTTCTTTGTTGGTATCGCTGTTGGTAAGTTTTCCATCAAAGCAAGATAAATCAAGCAAGAACTTTCTTTAGCATCTTGATTATTCTTTTAGATGTGGGCTTGGATATCTCTGAATCCCCCTCTGTTTGCAGTTACGGCACACGCTGCTTGTGTATGCAGGACTGAATGGGTATGGTGTGTGTGGTAGCAGCAAAGGGGACAGTTTTACACACATTCAAGTTGTCTTCTGTGAAACCTTGCTAATACATGGTGAACCTATCAGAAGAGTGGGGAGACTTTAAACCTTTGCCACTGCCAGCACACGGGTGAGAGACTCACTTTCTCCTCAGGGTGTTCATGTCAGATGCAGGCCATCCTGCTCTGCCTTGTACTGTATTTCAAGAAAGAACTTTCATTTGAGCAGAGGAGGGACATTTCATATAGGCATCAATGATCATTTCCTGTGGGGAGCTGGCCAAGATGTCTGTGCTAAGGCAACAACAGGTTCTGTACAGTGCTGAGGTCTGCCTGTTTCACCCTATCTTTGGGGTAGAGAGGCGTAAGGCTTCCGATGGGATTGCCATCGCTCATTCCGGGCTTAAATGTAGGTATTGATTATGTCAGTCTTGATTCTTTAAATGCTTTTGTTACTGTTTGCCTACAGTCAGTAGAGAAGTGGATTGCACAGCTCATAAATTTTACTCTCTTCCCTTAGGGAAGTCAGATATATTTTTAATTTTTTTTTTTTGTGGAGACTTTTGAGTTTTCAGGTGGAACATTTTCCACTGGAAATATTAATTTGCCAGCATCAAAGCATTCAACACTGTCGTGTTGCTCTGTCAAAACATTTGATGGAAACCAAGGACACAAGGACAGAAAACTTTGAGCACATTTACAGGGGAAAAGGGGAAAGGCAGACCATTGTGTCAGAGCCTTCAGAGGGGAGCAGTGAACCAAGAGAACAAATGGTTTTTCAGATGGAACGTGATAGGTGTATGAAAGGGATTGTGTGATCTGATTGGGATAGCTGGGGGCTGGATGCAATCATCCAGAAAAATCTCTTCCAGGTATGTCTCTTGGGATTATTTTTTATTTCAGTCTGGAGACAGAGCAGGCTGGGAAAAAAAATGAATATTTCAGGATTTCTTATTCTTGCAATTTTTACAGCTTGTCCCGTCTTCAGACGATTTCTCTTTGTCCTCACTCTGCCCGCAGAGGAAAAGAAATGGAGCTTTCACAGAGGCAGGGTAATGTTTTACAGCCCCATCTAAACTCCAGTGACACCAGGAGAGGTCTGTGCCTCTCAGGCCCTTCCATTGGTTATGCCCAGTTTTTCTACTTTGCAACATGAGGTCGGAAACGGAAATAACTTGCAGATTTGCACTGCAGCACAAACCCTCTCGAGGTCGTTGTAATGTATATTTCTCCAGGCCCCAGCTTTATTTTCCAGGGTCTCTACTGAAACTTCTCTTACACCTGTGTTTGAGGCAGGGGTTATGCAGGAACCTTTGCAATCCAGCATAATTCCACAGTGCTGCAGACAGCTCTCCCACGCATCCCTGGGCCTGGCTGCTCGCTCCCACCCTGTAACGTTTGCCTTTGTGGCATTCGTGTGGTGATGCGGTCGCGATGTGTGGCTAACCAGAGAGGGATTTCTGTTGAGGAAAAAGCATTAAGGGACATTAAACATTAAGGAAGAAATATTCTTTGACTTAAAAGTAGGTTTCAGATAATTGGGTAGGAGAGCTGTGGTTATCTGCTCTTTTCCTTGGGACTAGAAAGTGAGCCCCCGAAATGAGGCATTTGTCTAATGCACGTATAAGCGCTTTATAAGAAAACCCTTATGGATACGGCTGTGCGTGTGGTGCTGGAAGAGTTAAGAGCAAACTGTCTGTGTCTCTGCTCAGCCTAGCAGCACCTAGTTCCAAAGATAAAAGCACCCCTCAGCGTGAACAGGCTGTGAAATGTATTTCAAAATAAATTCTTTAATACCAATTGTCATTACGAATTTATTTTCAAATACGTTTTGCAGTTTGCTCATGCTGAGAGGCCCTTTTATCTTTGGAACTTCCAGACGGTGGGGCTGGAGAAAATGGGTAGCTTTTCTCTTAAATAAAGTGGAAAATATTGGAGCAAGATTATATCTGTCACAGATTATAATATTTATATGTATTTCTCACCAACTCCCGACTCCCCAGGGGCTCTCAGATTCGCATGAGGTCTCCAGCTCCTCGGGTCCGCGTCTGCCTTAATGGAAGGCTGCCTTGTTTGCATTTGTGCTGGCACTCCGTTCTGCTTGGCCACATCTACATAACGGATGGCCTAAAGCTGCTGCTTGGGATGATTCTTTAGGTAATGCCATGAGCCGGTGTGCCATGGCTGAGGTTCAGCTCGGCACTCCTGGCTACATCTGTTATGATCTGTTAGCAACCTCTTGGTTAGGAACTGAGCACTGGAGAGTAGTTTTGTGTATTTTCTCTGTTTCTCTAACTTTTTTTTGGACAGTATCAATTGCTTAACATGCTTAAAATCCTGTTAATCCTGCCCATGCTGAAAAATTATGAATCCCTTTTTATTTTCTTCCCCTGAAGTATAACATAAAATTCCAGACATTTTCAGCAGTTTCGTAGAATGGTCTACATAGAATGTAGCAGTTTCGTAGAATGGTAGACGCTGGAGGGGAGCTGCTCACAGCATTGGTTTCTGGAGGGCCCTGGCCTCACAGCTTCACCTGGTTCATGGGCACCGGGGGGAGTACTGGAGTCCGCTAAGAAGCCAGGATTGTCACACAATTGGGTAAACTCTTCCCCGCACCCGCTGAAGCTCTACAGAAAGACTTTCTTGTCTGTACTTGGACCTACTGGTTTTGGGCCAAAACCACACATACCATTGTAGTTCTACTGAGTCTATTCTTAGCACGGCTAGAGGGGAGTTAGTCACATAATTATGATCAAAGAAAATTCCTGGAAGTTGGAAAATTCCTTGGGAAGTATCCACGAATAAGAAAAAAACAAAGGGTAAAAAGGGCTTCAGGATCTGACTCCTTGACTGGTCGTGGCTATGTGGTAATGGCACCAGAAATAGGCATTTAACTTGGGCAAATGGGACAGGATAAATCCTATTAATTCTTACCTTCCTACAAGGGCTCTACAAATGTCACTTCTTCTGCAATGTATCATATAGTGGGAATTATGACACTGTTCCTTCAGTCTTTTTCATATTATGATTTAAAGACAAATAAAAAAAATAAAGCAATGGATTTTTTTTTTTCTGTGAAAATTTACCAGCAATAACATTGTTTCATCATTTCTCCGTGAAGTCTACCTTATACAACAATCCAAGGAGGATTTTTTTTTTTTTTTTTACTGATTTCTGATACTGTGCTGACCTCTAGAGATGCCAAGCATGGTAACCGTTTTGGAAGTGGAACTGAAGGTTTGGATGGAGGATTTTTTGGGTGGTTTTAATCACAATGACGATTCTAGCTGAGCTCTGAAAGCCTGATTTAAATCTCCATAAAGTGTCGTTTGACATGATCCCACATTACTGACTTCATGAAGTGTATCCCAAACACAGACATTGCAATGAAACTCAGGGTTTGGTCTGAGTGCATTTGTAAGCAAACTCAGGGAAAAAGCACTCCCAAAGGAGGCAGTCCTGCGTCTTCTGTTTCCCATCGTCATAGGCATGTTTCTGCCCCTGCCCTACAGTGAAGCCACCAGCTCCTCTATTGAGCCAGTGCAGGGAGCCAAGCAGGTGAGAGTGCCATTGCTGGCGAAGCGATGGGAGCACATAGGTCAGACGTGGAGGCTATTTGCCCTAAAGGGGCAGCAGCCAGCCGTGAAGTTGCTGTAGCTGCGCAGTCAAGTTGCACACTCCATCAAGCAAATACGAGCAAGGGGTAGGTTTAAGTAAGATGATGCTCTTGCTCTTGTTTATTTGCTTTCAATGCCCTAGATATGCTGCTCGTATAACATTGCCCAATACAAACAGCTGCTTTAGACCCATGTGGGTCAGAGGCCTTCCATCTAGAAAACGCAGTTTGTAGGGGCATTCTGGAGACAAATTCTGTAATTAATGTCTACAAAAAGGAACGATCTCCTGGTGATACCTGGGGGCACTTGTAGTTCTTGTCTGATGTTTATCCAAAAGCAGTGGAGACTTTCTGCCCTTCTCCTTTCAGGTTGATCTGAAACTGTTTTTAGTATGTTTTTTTTTTTTTCAGTCTCCAGTTCACTCGCTGTTTGGATCTCCAGAAGGTGCCCAAATCCCACTCTTTGCTCTTGCTGTTACTCTCCTTTCGAAATACCATCTTGTGGATATTTTGGCAAAACTAAGCAATATGAACCAGTTGAACTTTACCTCATGCTGTGTTCTTGAATCAGGTGTTTCTGGGTGTGACTGGGTGCAGCACCTGTGTATCTCTCATCTCTCAGGAGCAATGGTGATAAACACCCTGACTGAAAGCAATTCAGTGAGTATGGGGAGGGATTCTCCCCTGTCAGTGCCCTGCCATTTGTGAGGAAGGGCCCTGGAGGAAAGTAGCACATGAACATCCCAGAGAGGTGATGTGGGATGGGTATTTCAAAAACCGTGTTTCTTGTCACAGAGTTGTTTTGGTCAGAGATAGCTGCTACCAGCAGAGGGGACTCCTGAGTATTAATGGCCTTGCTTCTTGTCACAAGAAGTCAATTTTGGGCACTGCCAGCAAAGAGGTGGACCTGGGACACAGGCAGAGACCGATGTCTTGAGAGAGAGCCACTGCAGATAGTCATCTCAGGTTTTCTCTATGGGACAGTTAAACAGTTGACTGATGCCCCTTTAGTTTGTTCTATTGTTTTGAGTAGGAATTTTCCTTGTTTTCCTTATGAGTCTGAAAAAGAGCTAATTTTTTTTAATAATTACAATCTTTGCAGCAAGTAGGGCTTTTTATTTGTTTAATTACTCCCTCAGAATCAAGAAGTAATGTTCTTACAATGCTGGTCAAATCTGCTGTGACCTTTCTACTGGCAAAGGTAAAAGGTAAAAGGTAACTTCTATGAATCTAATATTCAGCATGGTTTTCCTCTTTCTACCTGATTATTATGATAATAGCAATGAAAAAAAAAAAAAAAAAGCCTACAGGGGCTAGCACTNGGGGGGGGCGGGAAATGAACCAGCAGAATTTTTATTAGTAGTGATTACTGTAGATAGGAACTTGGCTTAGAGTTCCTTGGTTGCATTTTTATAGTGCTGGAAATTGTGAGGACCTCTTGCCCCAAACATTGATTTCTGCGTAAGCCTGGAGTGGCTGTGTTCCAGTGGATCCCTTTTTATGACTCCTTCTTAAGGGCTGTGGCCTTGTTCCCAAGAAACCTGTCCTCTCTTCCTGGCCTTCTGTCTGCCCTGCTGCCTGGCATTAAGCAGCTCACGTTCCCTCTGTTTGTCCTCGTACCTTCAATGCAGCCATCCCTTTGTATGACGGTCCTGGTGGGACTGCACTCTTTCTTGCGATGTGGCTGCAGAGTGCCAAAGGCAAGGAGTCACCTGGGGCTTTTTGGGTCACTAGTTCCCAAAGTGAGGGCTGGGAGCTCACTGTAGATGGCGTGCAGGTCACCTTGGCCTCATGTCAAAATCCTCAGATGCTGATAGGGCCGATTGCTGTTTGCAGATTGGCAGGGTAAAAGCCAGAAAGTGGTTAGTGTAGGTGGATGCTGTCCTGCGAGCAGGAGCAACGTCAGAAGCCAAAGGCTTGCCATATTACATCTGAAAGAACGGTGTGTGATGCTCTGACCAAGGGTGCGTAGCTTTTGTCAGATCCTTCATTACGGTGTCTGTAGTTGCTAAATTAAAACTATTCACTACAAATTGGATTTTTTTCCATTTAAACAAAGGGCACGGTTGCATTCATTCTCCAAAAACAAACCCTAATAACAATCTGACTCCTTTTCAGACCACAATGCAGTATGGATTATTATTACTATTATTTTATTTCCAGCAAAACTCAGTTTTGCTTGCATTCCTGTCCTGTTCTGAAATAATTAATTCCTCTCTGGCTATGATAACAATCTGCAGGCATGGTCTTACAGATGTATTTGCACTGGGGTATTAAACTCTGGCTGTATTAAAGGAAAATTTTCTCTGAAGCAGGTTTCTGCCTGAAAAGGTTGTCCTCCTTAAGAAATGTAAATTATTCAGAGATGCAGTTTCAGTTTCTAGCAGTCCCACCTGCCATTCAGGAAGTGTCTGTTTTCAGAAGGAATTCCTAGGGGGGAGGAAATTCCCCACAGATTAGGGGAGGATTTTTGTATAAGACTATTTTGATTTGTATAAAGGACTAAAAGGATATTTTTCATGTCACTGGAGAACCTCCAGCCAAATCGATATTTTTCTTTTTGGGCTGCTTAACTCAAAAGCATTCCTGTCCAGAAGCAGAGTTCCCAGGAATTGTCACCACTAAGGCTATTTTTTAATGATGTCAGTCTCCAAAAGTTGCTTTTGGAAAGCAAGAAAAATGAAGAATCGAAAGCTAAAGTAAAGCCTCACTTCTGTGCTTGGGACACCCATCAACTTAAATAGGTAACAAGACAGATAACAAGACACAGGCCTGTGGGGCAGGTGCTGTGGGACGTGCTGCCTGAAGCCCAGGTCCCCATGGTGTAGCGGGACCGTCAGACCTCTCTCCCTGCTCAGTGTTTCTGTCTGAAAACACCTTCCAGCGGCGTTGGAGAAGAAGCAAGCAGTTTGGACACTGGGAAACATGCTTCAATCAAAATCCAGAAGAGGGAGCCCTCCATCAAAATAAGGCTCTGAACTGGATGAAGACCAAGATTCACAGAAGTTTCCACTTTCTCTTCCACCTGCTTATAAATCACTCAGTGGAATTTCTAGCCTGTCTGCCTATTCTTAAAGACTAACAGCTCACGGTTCTGAGCTTTAAACAATATCATTCAACGGCTGACATGCATGCGTGAGATTTTTTAAAGCTCTGGCTGGACATATCAGATCTGGAGCTCGGTCCCTATAAAAAAAGGCTTCCATTATCCTGCAAGGCAAAACATCTTTTTGTCCATGCTCTGTTTGTTGTAAACCAGGTCCTGCTTTTGACTCAGAGCAAAGCTCTCCTTTGCTTTAAGGAAGCCAGCAGTCATCAGCCTTGTTGCTGCTTGGCTGAAGCCAGGGAAGTTTGATGGAGCAGGCCCTTTGCTGTAATAGACGATGTTTATGCAGGAATCTCCCTTAGATCCACAGAAGGAGTGTTAGCTCTGAGCAAGACCAATCCATACAGTTTTGCAGCCAGGTGGCCCTTCTGGATGCTGTGTGTGTTATTTGTAATGTGTACTCTGCTTAGTTAACCTACCCGTGCAGCCCCAAATGTCCAGAAGTGCTGACTGCCTTAACTGCATCCGTTTCCAGCTGCTGAGATTTTGGCACTCCGCTGATATTCATTTGGCTGTCTCCAGAGTTTCCTGCTTGTACTGTCACCCTGGGTGTACTGGACAAGTTAGAGAAGTTTTTGGGTCCATCTGTCTGGTAACCAACACTAGCGCTCTATCAGTGGCGTTTCTACTTTATTTTTCCTTTACAAAAACAACCAGTATAATCTGTCTTACTAGTGCTTGTTCTCGTGATGAGAGTGTCATATTTAGGGTATTGAGTTTCATCTGCCTTCTGCCCTTTTGCTTAGCCAAAGTACATTTTAATTTAAAAAAAAAAATCCTCAGTCAAAAACTAAGGCAAGAAGGCCTTTCTCATCTCAGATGTATCTTCAGTCCCTTCTGTCTTTTCCACTGCCTCCTGTAGTTCAGGGTGAAATCTGGATGTCAAAATCCCTTTGGGACTTATTTTGCGAACATCTAGGTACAGCTGAGAATAGCTTCTGGGTTTGTCTTAACTCTCCCAGATCACCACTGCTCCTCCAGACTTGGCTCCATTGTGGTGCAAATACATGAATTTTGCTCAGGAAGCAAATCCCTTTAGCTTTCCGTTGGATGCTGCTGAGGCAAGAAGTGGCAGTGACATCCCGTGATAGGACAGGATTTGAGAAAGCTGTTCCAGAAGGTGATTAGGCAGGAACAAGAAGATCCATGACCCTACAGTCAATGGCTGAACTTTTACAGGACCCCTAGGCAACTTTGTTCTCTCTCCCTTTCTCTCCCTCTCTTTCCTTTTCCATTTTTTATTTTTTATTTTTTTTCAGCATGGCTTTGAGCAAAGCATTCAGCTTTTCACAGACCTTCCCAGGGTTGTTACCCTAATTATCTGGACTGTGTTTTAATTTGTCCCTTGATGTACATTTGAATTAGTACTGCTCAGCTCTGAATAGCCACTCTAGTCATAGCTATAAAGTGAAATTTATTGATAAAGTATACATTATATGGAAAAATGTAATTAAAATGAGGGAATTGGCTGGGCTCTTGGAAATCAAGCTTTCAGTATACTTGTTACCCTGTATTATATCGATGTGGTGAATGCTAGCTGCCAATGTTTTACTCCTACACAGTGGCTTGTTTGTGCTGTACTGAAGATGATGCTAAGGTAAGGATATTTAAAGCACACCATGTGATTTCCTTGAGTTTTAGAAATACATGTTTGTTCTGTTTCAGAACTGTGTGCTGTGAACATCCACTTTGGAGAAGTCTTCTGGGCATATTTCGAGGATGCAGGCACTGTGGCTAATTGGGTAGGTTATGGCCATCCCGAGGTCCGTATGTTGTCCATGGGAAGGCAGTAGTGGACAAGTTACCTCTCTCCTTGTCCCCCTGCCAAAACACAAGGTTAGACAGGCAAATGGCCTTCCGCTTGGGCCTGAGTCTGAAGGTGAGATCAGGCTGTCAGATTACTTACTGTTGGAAGGTGAAATGGTACTGGAAAGTTCGATACCTTCCTGCTGCTGGAAGGAGGGCTTGAAGGGGAGCACCAGCAGCCTGAGCCTGTGCTGCTGTTGGGTGTCCTAGGAGGTGAGTGGACAGTGGGCAATGTCATGGCTTGCAAGCAGTGCTCTGCCTTCCAGGCCAGGGCAGCATAATAAGAAAGGCTACAGACCCAGTACGTTCACATTGACTTTTTTTTTTTTTTTTTTTTTTTTAATAAAGCACAGTGTAATTAAAAAAGCCCCTTAAATCAAATCAGTCCTATAACAGAGCTCGCAGGATGACTGCACTTAATGCCCTTAAAATAACCCAGTAATAAATGAAAAAGTCTCCTACTGCCCAAAGACAACCAGTTAACTTCCTTTTATAAAACTGTAGGTCTTTTTATTAGGCTACAAAACTGTTTCAAGCAAATGGAAACCAAATGTGTAAAAAATGCAAGCTTTTTCCTTTAAAACTCTCACACTAAAATAGCACAAGCCACGGGGCTCTTCACGCGAAGATCTGCCTCAGTCTCTCCCACAGGCTGCTTCGTGCTTTTGAGAGCGAGTACAGAGCACTATTGAGCAGAGCGCTGCACCGTGCGGTTAGATAGAGGATCTATACAGTAACTGTACGGGAGAGATTAAGAAGCCATTCAGAACGGAACTATTGAGTACCGAACCCTGAGATATGCAGAGCATTATGCTACTCAGATTGGCACGCGTTGTGCTCTCCAGCCCCAAACAGTTGCTATTGTGGAGACAGCCTATTTTAATATTCACATGCAAAAGCTTTCAACACGTACTGCGCCCATGCCCTGTCTTGTTACAGTATTCATCCTGGTGCTAAACAGACACGGAGCCAAAACCAGCCCCGCTATAAATGAGTGCGTCTCCTATGGAGATCAATCAGAATTGCACTTGCTTACCCCAGGGATGAATTTTTGCCTAGAAATTACAAACAGTTCCACCGTGGATGGAAAATACATTAACCTCCTGTGAACACACACTCGCTGTGTCATCTGTAGGGTTTTACTTTTCAGTGATTACTTCCTAACTGGCGAACAGTTACATTTCAAGTGGGAAATGTTCTAGCACCAGATCTCCCCGTACCACTTGAACGTGCTTATGTCTTGGCCTCGGTGAAAACAATTCGTGTGCAGTGGTCGTGTTCTAGGCACTGAGGTCTTGATTTGGTAAGCTCCTTGGAAAGACTTCAAGCTGGGCTGTTTTGGCCGAGAGAAAGCGGTAAGCGAGCTTCAGTAAGACGTTATTACGTGGAACAAACCTTAGTGAGCAGAAGACATGCCTTGCTCTGTTCTGGGCACCAGTGAGCCTTGTCTGGTGAGCTCCTGCAGCTTCCCACTGAAAACTACCTCATCTGACTCAGTGAAAGGCCAAATTCCTACCTGTGTATTGACCTCACCTTGCAGATCACACCTGGTGCCAAGACCCATGAAGATGTTTATGTCGTCGTTATCTCCCCGTGAGGTGAAGAAGGTTCGGGCTCCTCCGTGTTCCTGATGCTGGATTTTGGAACTGGCACAAGCTAAGTTACCGACTTCTAAATCTCCTTCTGCAACACTGCTGCGTGTGAAATTCTTGCCACCCGCTCCATGGGGAGAGAGCTTTCAGAGGATAAATAGCCATGGACATTTCAGAGGAAACCACCTCATTTGTTACAGATAGTGGGCAAGAGTCACACAGGGTGTGAAAGGTCCACCGAAACTGTTTTTTTCGCTCCTCGTCCTGTATGTGTAAACAAGCATTGTGAGGGCTATGGCAAAATTAAGCTGACACAGAAGATAATGTAGTCTATCTTCAAAATGGAAGTAATTAGAGAACATGATACCGCATTTGAGGGGGAAAAAAAAAAACAAACACCCTTGCAGTTAAATCATGTAGAATAATGCATATCTTTGAGAGGTTACACACAATCATTAATTTGAAATATTTTCTGAATATTAAGTGTTTAATTGTGCTCACCCTCAAAGCAGTTGCTTCTTAAAGGAGTATAGATTACATATATTCCATCTTGTTCTCTGTGGAATGATGTATGACATTTGGTCAAATGCATTGTGCTCTCAGGATAAATTATAAAGTACTTAAATGTGTTTCATTGCACATTATACTTCATCTTCAGGCAAAAATGTGTTTTGTCAAAATATTGATTTGTATTATCAGGGCACGTTGTATAAAATCCAAGACTGAATTTCATTTTGGGGAACTGTGCAATTTGTCTAACCATTCCAAGGAAAAAGGACATCAAATACGTATGAGGAACTGTGTTGGTGAAATGAATTTTAATCATGTTTATCATCCTTCCAGATACACTGTACAATGGGATTTGATAAATTTCACTCCCCAGACCTCAGTCTGATCGCTGATGAGATAGGAATGTTACAATGTCCCAGTGGCATCGAGCTGGATTCCTGCTCTTAATAGGGTGCTGATAATATAGACACTGGTAATTTATCTGTTACTTAAGAAAAATTAAATCAGATTCCACGAAAGGAGGCAAACCAAACAAATGAATATAGCTGAGAATTGATGTAGACACATCCCGGAGAATATAGTAAGTGTCCAGAGGTTTTAAGGACTAATGTAAGTGCTTGAAGGATTGTTTTTTCTTTCCGTATCGAGTTTAAAATTGAGGGTCATGAAACATTGAGTCTCTCTCTCTCTCTTTTTTTTTTTTTTTTAAATTTCCTACAGATATTCTGTATGACCTTGGGAAGCTGAATGGGGATGATTCTGCCCTGGAAGTCAGTGGGCTGCGTTCTTCAAAGAGAGGAGGACTGAAACTGCATCCTTCCTGTACCTCCTGTCTCTTCAAGTGTGAAAAGAGGCAAAGAGTGGACTCCTGCCTCCTTGGGGTGCTGCAAAGCTAAATCACCTGATCTTTGCAGCTATTCTGGTAAATGTGAGCTTCTGCTTGCATCTGCTGAGACTTTCTTTCAGGAGCAAGGGCTTTACTCTGGCAGTGTGTTACCCACCAGAGGGCAACATCACTCTCACACATGGAAATGATGCACACTCTTAGATCCAAAACTTGCCAAAAGCAAGAGGAATCTTTTCTTTGGCCTTTACAGCTCTGTATAAAAGCAGATTTTTACTATATTTCAGTATTAGCCTTGAAGTGAAATGGCAGCGTGTTGGCACTCCCAGGGTACCGTTTGCAGCTGGCCTGAGAAAAAAGCTTCGAAACCTTCTAGTACTGGCCAGAAGAACAGCAACAATGTTTGTTTTGTTAGTGGCTGATGCAGCACTGATATCCTTAACAGCCATGACTATCTGCGGAGCTTTGCATGGCTTTGGTTAACTTTTATCACTGCCATCTATTTATTTGATACGCAGCCCAAGGGTGTTTGAGGTGTGTGCCCCAGGATGTGGAAAAGAAAGACAGCCGGTGGATCCCGACCTCAGGGATGGCCGGTGCTGGGTCACCCAGGGCTCTGGGCTCACCCCCACATGCGGCACAGCCCCGCTCATGCTGCTCCCTGACGCTGCTCCCCCAGGGACAGGATTTTGGCCCTGTGGGAAATCCTCGATGAAAAATTCAGTCAAATCTTTCAGAGTGCTTGAGGTGAATGAAGCAGGGGGTTGTAATAACTCTTTGCAGGATCACAGGCCTCTGTGATGTAAAACTGTGCAACTCTGAACATAGAAATATTTGTACACAGCTTAACTGATTGATCATGCAGCTCGTGGACCCACAAGAAGCCTGCCTTTTAGATACCCAGTTCTACCCCAGAAATGGTTAGCCTTACAGAGAACAACTTAAAAGAACTCCGGAGGTCAAAAGAACAAGAGTTCAAAGGAAGAATATCCACAAAATCCCACTTAACTTTACTGTACTTGGAATTTGGGGAATTAGATGGTTTTTAAGCTATTTTCATGATATATTGCAGTTTAATTCCTGATGTTTGGATGCCTGTGATTAGCCATACACTGGAGATTACAGACAGTGATCACTGTGAGGCAAAAGGGGCAAACTTCAGTCAGTTTTCTATTAAGCTTTACCCCCCAAGCATCAAAACAACAAACGCACAGAAACAGTGGGATGTAAATCTGAAATTCTCTTGCTGGGGTAACAGCTCTCCTCAGGATACTTATCTGTAAGGTACCAATTGCATCGGATTGTGTACCGTCTTCCTTTTCTCCAGTTTCTGTTAAAGAAATATTACCCTTAGGTTGGTTTGGAATTTCTTTTAGATATTGTGAATACAAGATGTGACTACGTAAGTAAAAATTCTGGACTGAGTAGATGATAATTACCCATAGGTGACAGGGAAGGGCTCTGTGGAATTCGGGTGTGTTTCTGGGTGATCCCTGCACAGGCTTTGTTTTTTGAGTTGCAATAGCTGTGGTTTACTAGTTGTAGGGAGAAACCTGTCCAACCCCAAACAGGAACAGTGGCATTTAACAGGAACTTCACAGTAAAATGCCTGGGGCTTCTCTGATTGCATAAATAAGTCTTCTTCTAGCTCTGGCAGATGTAAGGAGGCAGCAGGTTTTGTGTGGGACATACACTGCTCAAAGGGGACAGCGGGGACTTGTTCTCAGACTGAGACTTGGGCAGGGCAGGTGTAACTATGTTTAATTTCCCCACTAGCACAGTTCTTTTGAGCACACAGGGGTCTACCAGCCCAGCTCTGGGAGCAGGGTTTGCCCTGCAAGGTAGGGATGCTCTGGGTGCGTTTGCACTGAGCAACGCGCTGCAATGCCAGCAGGCGCTGGGAGGCAGGCCGTCATTCCTGCATTCAGACTAGGGGAACAGCCTGTGTGGGACCTCGGGGTAACGTGGCCGTGACTTCTGCAAGTGAGCGCAGACCAGCTTGTGTGAGAGACTGCACCGTAGCCTTCTGATGTGAGTGGAGAAGTAGCTTGGGGTGGGGAATGAACAGGAGATCAAGGTAACAAAAGCATACAGTCACAGAATGGTTTGGGCTAGAAGGGACCTTGAAGCCCACCCAGTCCCAACCCCCTGCCGTGGGCAGGGACACCTCCCACTGGATCAGGCTGCCCAGGGCCCATCCAGCCTGGCCTTGAGCACCTCCAGGGATGGGGCACCCACAGCTTCTCTGGGCAGCCTGTGCCAGGGCCTCACCACCCTCTGAGTGAACAGTTTCCTGCTCACATCTAATCTAAACCTTCCCCCTTTCAGCTTAAAGTCATCAGCAGCTTGGTGCTCTCCACAGACTTGGTGAGGGTGCACTCAGTCCCAGTGTCATAGCTGCAGTTTAGTAAGAGAAAGTTGACTGCTTAAAATTTAATTAATGAAGTGTGGGGATGATTCTTCCTCGAAGCAGGTGTACTGTGGCTTCTGCTGCTGTTTCCCTTTACACCTTCCTCACCAGTTCTGACAGAGGCTTAGCACTGCTTGGAGAGGTCGATGCTTTTCCCCAGGACACCTTGCTTGCCATTTTCTCTCTGTTTCTTCCCCATGGCCCGTTATTCTGTTCTCACATAGCATTAACGTACAAGATGGTGATTCTGGAATGACTTAACAGAGGCTGCCCTGCCTGTTTTCCCAATAAACTATTGCTGATGTGGCAGGGACTCATGCAATCACGTTGATTGTAAGTTGTACAGACTCTTCCAGTTGATGCTATAAATCAGTAGGTTTTACTCTTTTTTTTTTTTTTTTTGGTTACCAAATTTACATATTTCCTACTGCAATCCTTTCCATGCATAGATTGCTGAGTAGCACATATGAAATAACTTCTTTTAGTCATATGTCTCTGACGTTATAGGGTCCATCAAGCACAGACTGAAGGCTCCCACTTTAAAACAAAAGTGCCTTCAGAGTAAGGTCTCTAACTCTTACAGAGTGGATTAATTCATGGAAATTTTTAAGTAATATTTTACAGGAAGGTCAGTATATTTTTCCAGTAGATTTAATTGTCAAGATATTTTTAGTGAAAATGATCTCTTGCCATTACTAATGAATAAGGCAGCTGAAATTCCTCTACATCCACTACTTAAACTAATGTTCAGCTTCTCAGAGGGTTACAGCAGTAACAGTGTGCAAAGTATTTCTGAAAATTGTGAGAGGGAAAGAAGAGAGTAAATTATCTGGGCATGCCAGTCTGTGGAGAACTAAATATATCAGTGGTAAACAACAAAAAAAAAAGTTTGTAAAAAGGCATCTGTTTTCTGCTTGTGAAGTTGTTGCTATCAGACAAACACCAGATGAATGCCACATGCTAAGGCTCTCTGTCAGTATTTTGTATGGTTGATGTCTGCAAAACACGAGAGAGGCCTTCTGGTGGTGACATCCAGTACACAACCCAGCACAGAACGCCGCCACAGGACTGCAGGTAGCCCGCAGCTCTTTGTGCTCTGGAGCAAGAACTTGTCAGTGAAATTATTTGTCTGAAACTTAATGCTGACAACTAAAGTCAGTACCACCAACCGTATCATACCTACCTGGTACCTCTGTCTGTATGTGTCCGTTACCCACGACTGTTGCACAAAACCATCGCAGTGGTCGGGTCCGTCTGGCATAACGCGTGGATTTCCCTTCATCAGTTCTGTCTGAGTGAGAGCACTAGGCTCCTTCCTCAGTATGCTCCTACAAACCACATCTTTTCACTTTTCCACTAGGAGATTGTTTCCAGCGTTGATAGTATCAGTAAGGAGCAAGTCTTTCTTGTCTGTCTGCTTTTTGTTTGTTTGTTTGTTTTTTTCCCCATTTCACTGTAGAGGTCGGCATCATGCAGATATTTCTGCATTTTGGTGCATTTTTTGCATTTTGATGTCTTAACTAATGGGCCTCAAAGCCATGATTTTTGCACATGTTCTTGTCTGTTCCTGTTGCCTTTTGTTTAGTTAATGGGCCAATTTGTCCAGAGGAAGGATGGCATTCTTCCTGTTTCATAACATCCTCAACCTTACAGCTTCTAGTGTGTAGCCGATTCTGCAAGTATTTCTGCCTTCTGTCTTCTTCTGCGAGCAGTACAGAAATGGCTTCCAAAAATATCAGGTGAATGTTCTTCCCCTTCAGCGTCTCTCCAAGCTTCCTAATATTTTCAATAGTCTGAAGCATGTATAAATTTCATCCGGAGGAAGGTGGCAGAATGCCGATGCAGATTGTCAGAGACATTGTTCCAGTACGCAGAAACAGATTCTGATATGCCACTCTGGATTGCTGTAGCATAGAGCCCAGGGCAGAGAGAAAGACAGATCCGCAACTAAGACACTGGGCAAGAGAGAAGGAAGCAGGGAAGGAGAGAGTGGGGGGAAAGTGCGAGGCAGGGAAGAAGGAAGGAAAGAGAGCAAGAAACAAGCTTAGAAAATGTGGCAGCTCCTCAGGCAGCTTGAGTAATATTTGAGATAGAGACAGATTTTATCAGTGTGGTAAAACAAGTCAGTGTTAAAACGAATCTGTGAAGAAGCAAATTATTTATTATAACACTTACTAGGCTTTTCATGAATTTTGAATGAGTATACTTGAATTTTTTCAAGCAATTTAAAAAGATTCAAAGATGTGGATGCAAAATGTCCGTGCAGCTGGGTGATATTTTCAGCAGGGTACCAGTGATGTTACTTCTGCAGTTTAGTGGTGTTCTGCAACTAGCAGAATTCTGCAGTTCCTGATAGGTGAAATAATTTATAATGGATGGATGCAGTTTCCAGTTTACTGTTATGTTTTATTGACAGTCTTTAATTCTATCTTGCATTAAAGCCATTTCAGGCAGTCAGCAAAACCAATATATTCCCTGATATTAGGAACAATTTGTCTGGGCATTAGGTGTATCTGAATCAAAGACTAGCATTTCTGAAATACTATTATTTTCACATTTTGTTGGGCCACATTCTTGGATCTTAAGAACCCCAGATTTTGTGTGTGCTTGCCGTTGAAATTCTGTTTTGCATATGAGGCTGGAAGGATTGCTTGTACTTTGTCAGAATATTTCCTATTTGCTGCACGTTTCTATACAGCCTTTTACAGAAGATACATCAGTGAAGATGCCTGATTCAATTAACTTACTCGGAGGACTTAACTTTCAGTAAAGTGTAGTTCTTTTAATTCTATTTCTTTTTAGTTATTTCTCCCTGGGGCTTCTATCATACTGCTAGCTTAAACATGTCCATTCATACCTGATGGGAAGGTAAAACCTAATGTAAACTGGCCAAGCTCTTCTGTGAAGCTTTTTCCTTGCCAGAGCGCTCTATGTTTCCAGACACTTCACACTTCATAGCCATTGAGAAATGCAGCTTTTTGACAGCTGAAAAAGTCCATAAATGTGAAACACGAGAGTGTCTGCACGCTGTCGGGCTGCTTACCTTTCACAGTGCTCACATCCAGCGCACTGCGTACGAACGCAGCCGCAGAGCCAGGCAGGAGGGTGCACGGCACGGAGCCGGCACCGCACCCTCGGAGATCAGTTCTGAGTAATGCAGAGTTGATGGGAGAATAAACAATGCAGCACAGTGTGAAGCACAGTGAAAGCTTCAGAACATCTGCGTGCATAACTGCCTCTGCAGTTGGGCCTCTCTGAATGACTGGAGCTCTGCTTAGGAAAAAATTCTTTAAAAGTGCCAGTAGAGAGGTAGGCGTTGCTCGTATTTGCTGCTGAAGCACCTCTGCATATTGCATTAGGAGGACATTTACAAGGACCAAGAGGCAAGATGTACAGGAGAAAACTGACACCCAAGCAAAGAATAACTGTTGCGTTTTGAAGCTTGCAGAGGAACAAGTGTTAGATAAATGCATATGACAAACAGAGCCTGTTTGATCTCTCTAAGAAGATTTGACAAGTCAGACACACGGGAGCCATAAATTACCTGTAATGGCAAAAATTACATCAGTTATAACCTTTTAAGCAGTTGTGCCTCATACAGCATCAATTCAAAGATAGCAATCTAAGGAGAACCAATCTTTCTATACACATTTCCCTTGTTATATACAGCTACAAGAGTAAGCTGTGTCTGATTTTCATAAGACGCGATAATAATCTAACCATTCTAGGCTCCATACTGCAAACCTGTACAGATAACTGGCTCAGACTCTAACTGATAAACATATTAGGCCAGGAAAACCATTTTTTACTTTGAAAAAGAAATGGAGGTAGGATTGAGATGTCATGTTTTGGGGGTACTGCATAGGGGAGATTCCCGTAATCAGTCATCAGCCTGTTTCAAAGGCAGAGGCTGTGGGGCTGGGGGAGTGGGTGCTGCAGAGCAGCCTGCAGAGCTCTGTGCTTCTTGCACTTGGGAGATCACCTGTGCCTTCCGTAGGAGGCTCCCCTGCGGCAGTCACCTTTGTTTTGGCTCATGGCTTGCATACGGTGCCAAGCTGACCTACAGGAACTGCCTGGTGCAGGGCTGGCTGTGTGTGGCACCTGTGCCAGCAGCGCCTGATAGCACAGGTCCTACTGGAAAGGCCTCTGCCAGGTGCTTGATTCCTATCGGAGAGCTTGGTTTCCTCAGGAGCTCAGGAGGAGACGTAGGAAAGGCTATTTCCATGCAGCATGGCCTGGCTTCTGCTCACATGGCTGCTCTGGGGGCTGGAGGAGATGCTTCCAGCCCCATCTTCCCCATCCAGTGCCCAGCCCCTGTGCTTGTGGGCTGCCTTGGCCAGGGATGGAAGCCATTTGGCAGTGGTGAGCTGCTCTCAGGGCCAGGCAGCCCTGACATCTCCACAGAGAGGGCTGCTGGTGCCATGGCAGCTTGGCGCATCTCCTCTCAGCTCGACAGTCATTTTTATTCCCTTTTGATGATTGCTTGTTACTTCGGTCCTGAATGCTGAAGTTCTTGCAAGGCCACTTTCCCAGAAACTTCCCCAGTGAGTTGAATCACAGTGGGGAAAGCTGCTGCGTTTCTTTTTCCTCAAAAATAATTTGTTTACGTGGTAAGGAAAGTTCTGTTCATAATGCCTTTTTGGGTAGCAAAGAAGGGAAATAACGCTGATGCTAAGAAATTTAAGTTCTGTCTCAGCACTCCTTGCTTTCAGCACGCTAACCACATCTGTCAGAAACCAGCCTGGGTGCTGGCAAGCTCCTGGGGCTGCCTCCGACGGGGACGGCCGAGGGAGCCGGCGTGCTCCCCCTCGTGCTGCTGCCCGCCCGGTGGGTCCTGCAGCCCTGACAAGATGGGCCGTGGCAGGGGTAAAACACAAGTGCTCTCTCCATCTGCCTGAAGTGCTTAAGTGATGCTGTCTGAGTGAAATACTGGTAAGGGGGCCCTGGAAGGGGTGCTGCCTGGTCTGTCGCCCTCCTGCCCCACTGCCCTGCGAGCAAGTGCTGGGGGTGCTGGGGCCAGGCTGGGGCTGCTGGGGCTGGGTGCTGAGGCCAGGTCCCCAAGCTGACAGGCATACCTCGTGGCAACTTCATCCATCGCAGGCAACCAGGGCTGGCTATAAACCCAGAGACACAGCTGCAGCAAACCCAGTGGTGTGTGATTGTTAACGCTGTCCTCTGGTCTGGTCTGGCAGCTTTTTCATGAAGGAGAATTTCACCAAGTGATTCTTAGGAGGGTACAGAACCCTGGGTATGTAATGTATGGTCAGTGCTGAAAAGGGAGAGGCTGGAGATAATGCAGGAACCAAAAGTGTGGGTAATTTCATATGCTGAATTAGACTATTTGAAAACTGGATTGGATTTCACCTGCACTTCAGACAGTGGTCAGGTGAGGACTGAGGAGAAGAGAAAAACACCTGAGGTGTGGTTGTACTTACGATCTGATCAGCACTGCACATGCCTTGGTCAGATCTGCTTGTACTTCAGCCAGCTGTGGATGGGTAGGTCAGGATAAGTGATTCACTTCAGTTTATCTGAGGTACAGGAGGTGACCTGTACGTTGCGTGCTAATTTCTCTGTCACTAGTGAAAGGTGTGAAGAGAGACCTCGTACTGAACACAGTGAATTTGATTGTCTCGTATATACATGTGTGTGTGTAAACTAGTGTGACTTGGGGCTGGTAGCCTTCAAGGAGACTCCAAGTTTCTCAAACTAGAATTTCTGGCCTTTCATGGAAACTCCTGAGGCTTCTGTGCAATTTTCTCTAGACCTGGAAAAGCAGCAGCGATCTCAGAGCTCTGACAAACTTTATGATAGCAGCTGCATGGGAAGAGGGAAAAGCCCCAGAACGAGAGTATGGAGGGAAAGAGCTCAGCTGCTGTGTGTCGTGGTGGGTAGCTGCCTGGCCATGCGTGCAAGCGTCCTGCTGGCTGACTGGGGTGCAGGAGGTGCAGACAGGCACGGTACCATGAGAGCAGGTGGGTGAAGTCTGGGAGAAAGTGCAAGCCGATTGGAAACAAAACTTGGTGTTTTCTGCTGCTGTTGTGAAACGGCTTATGTTTCCCTCAGTGACACAGAAAATGGCTTTTTTTTTTTTTTTTTTGGTTTTTAACAGTGCCCATTGTACTGCGGTTTGGAGATGTGAAAGGTTGGGGTTCTGTGATGCTCTTGTGTTTTGTCTGCCCTTAATTCTTTTGAACTCGACTTGCACCAGAAGTCTCTGTATTTCCTGATAGAAATGGATGCAACAGCTCATCTTTAGAGTAAATACCACTTATTTTATTAGCAGTAATAAAAGCGTTGAATCTTTCACTAGAATTTTTTTTTTTTTTTGAGTTATCAGAAAACTGAACTCTTGCTACCCCAGAAATTTGAGCCTAGGGAGTTCAGTGGTTAGTATATGACTACTCTAGGGGAACAAAAGGTTCCTTTCCAATTAAAGTTAATAGAGGGATAACTTCAGACACACAAAAGGCAAAAAAGACACCTATAAGTCATGGTGAGTTCAAAAGGAAAGAATTAAGGTAGACACACAAAGCATCATGGGAAGTGCTATTCAAGCTACCATGTCAAAAAGGCTGATTAACAGCAGTTCCAAGTCTACCTGATCACCAGGGAGTCTTCCTGATAAAAATTATTTCCCCTCCAGAGAGAAGAATCTCCCTGAACCGAACAAATGTGTCACTTTTGAATAAGGATTCATGAAAAGGCAGAAAAGGAGAAGAAAAGAGAATAAAGGTAGGCATTCACCGAAAGATCTGAAATTTGTAACTTGTGACTGTTTATCAGTCTTTAAGTTCTGAATGAAACTGCAAGTCATACGTCAGTGAATGGGGTTCAGATCATTAGCTTTGCATTTCGTTCTTCTTAAAAAGCAGTGGCTGTTTTCAGATAAAATTTGCTGGCGTTGGTGGTAATTGCAATCAGGGAAACCTAATGGCTTTGTTTGATGTGTTGCTAGACCTTCCACGCTGCAGGGCTTTTCAAGAGTCCTTTAAAGATGCCGGTTGCATTCTGGAGTTACTGTTCGCAATTCTGCGGTCTGTGCTGTGTGCCCAAGTCAGACTAGGGGAGTGTAGTGGTGAATTCCAGACATAAAATGAAATTATTTCAGGTCACTAATGAGTTTTGCTCTCTTTTCCCTATTTTATTTACAATGGTTGTTCTTAAACACTTTGAAGTGTACAGGAGAAAAGAGACGTGAAAGGATAAGCTATTGGCATGTCTTTTTGTGAGCACAAGGTTATACAAACACAGCAGTCTTCTCCGTGCCTATGACTTGCTCCTCCATTTGTGGTGATGTGGAGTGGGTTAGGGAAGAGAGCTGCTGCAGGCAGGACCGCTATGAAAACGTGGGCACGTAAGGACAGGGAGGTGTCTGGGGGAGTTACTGTGAACGCTGTGCTTGAGCTGCTTCCTCTGGGCTACCACAGAAGACGTGCTGTAGCTGTGTCCCCTGCTTTGACCTTAACTGATGAGATTTAGGGAAAGCTCTGCAGTGAGTGTAGTAGGCTTTGTCGGGCTGCAGCAGGTGACCTAAGGTGCAGCAGGGATAAAAGAACCAGGAGCAGCAGGTTCCTTGCAGCTGGGCAGGAGAGGGGGAGGCAGTCCAGACTGGGCTGTCTGGGCAGAGGTGAGGTGACTTGATGGATTTCAGCCAGCTGTGAGGAGCTGCGCACTGAATGAGAACCTGCTGATGAGCAATATTCTCTCTCGTATGATGAGGTGAAGATTTTGCCTTGTTCCAGATGAAATACTGCCTTCTGAGAAGCGATGGAGTTTTTCCTCTGTTTTGTTTTTTGCTCGGTGTTTTGAAAACCAGTGGGTAGTGGGTTCCTCACTACAGTTGGGATATTTCACGGAACACGAGTAATAACTTGTTTACGGAAAATAGAACAACACGGCCTGTTCTAGGACTTGTGTTCTCACATTTTTTTACTTGAAGTTTTTCATATTATATGATGCCCTTATTAGTATTTAAATGTTAGAGTGGGCTTTTGTTAGCTCATTTCCTGGCTCTGTTGTGCTTCACACCTTGGGGAGCTGCAGAGCATGAACTTTCTCCTTCAGTCTTTGAGCATCTCATTGTTTATTCACAGTGACATCGTGAAAATGAAGAAGATCTCAGGGCGGTCTCAATGTAGTACAAATTTCTCCTAAAATGTGTGTTTATATGTGCAGAAATATGTGCATCTGTATCAAAGATTAAAGTCAGTTGCATATTTATATATTATGCTGCATGACATGTTGTATTCTATGGAAGATTTCATTAAACCTAAGAACATTTCCATGTTGAATTAAAATATATAAACCAGTACCTTCAAATAGATACACACGACATGCAGTTGTCTGACTTACATATTTGTTTAATCTCCGTATGCATTTACTGGTATCCCATCCAATCGAGTGAGTATAACATGTAATATCAGAAAAGGAAGGTTGTTGTGCTTTTCTGAATTTGACTGTAGAGTGCAACCACCTGGAAAGTAATTTGTAAGCATTAAGTGTTTGTAATCACTGGGCACGTTACTCAGAAGTCACCCCTTTCTGTTTTTTATGTTTTCCTACTCTTGGCATTAAAGTTTCTTTGAAGGGAGTTGGCTGCTCTTTGGGGAGAGGAGAGAACAGGCTTTATAGATCCAATGTGAGTATGTTGCTGCAGCTCTGTCAGGGTGAGACCTGGGGCACGTCCCTGAGCTCTGCAGCACCCGGCTGGGCAGCGGGGTCCCGTGGCAGTCCGGGCACTGCCTCGTTGTTTGCCTGTTACTTCAGCGAGCACGGTAGGCCTCTGGTGCTGCAGGCTGTCACGCGAGGGTCTCTGTCATTGCTCTGGTAGGCAGTTACAAAACACAAGTGTGTTGTGGGGATTCTGTCTGAAAGAAAACGACAGGCGTGTTCAGCAAACCTGAGGTTTTTTGGTGGGTGAGCTGACAGCATGCCTCGAGAATGATCGATCAGTGGGTGATTTAACATTGGTAATTTCAGCACGCTGCGATGTTTGACACCCGTCCTGCAAGGCGTCGTGTAGTGGGAATGGTTTCTGCTGGATGAATCATTCTTTTGTTGCAGTAGGAAGAGGTCAGGAGAAGGTAGGTTAGCTGTGAAGGAAAAAAATGGCTTTTGGTGCTTCAATATTTGCTCCACCCGTTACTTGTCATTGGTTTCCCCTTCCCCCCTCCCTGAAAATTTCTGTTCCCAGAAGTATCTCAAGTGGAGAGTTTTTCTTCTTGCAAATCCAGATTTTCTTCTGTTTCCTTCGTAACATACTTGGTTTCCATCATCCTGCTTTAACAGACTGAATCTGCCCCTTCCTTGGCGAGGACATTCCCCTTCCTTGGACCTTCCTGGGCTCTGTGCTGTCTGCTCCCAACACATCTCACTACAAGCGTGTTTTTGCTAGAAATGATCGCTCTCTCTGTTTATCATTTAGATTGGGTCATACCTTTCATTCAGCTGCTTCGTTCAGCAGTGTTTAGTTCAAACGCTCCTGTCTCATTTAAGACCTGTGTATCTTTGCCCCTCCCACTTTCTTACCTGTGTCTATTTGCTGTAATCAGTGCTTGTTTGGTTGTTCAATCCATCCTTTTAGTTTGTTTTGTTACCTTTTTGCGCAAACGTGGCCATATTACCTTTCTTGCTGCCCTTGAACCTGCAGTATCCTTCTGGAATGCATGAGCACCTCTAGCCCTTGTCACGCTGAAGCCTGTCTTGTTACTTTCACCCCCATGGTGCTGCTTTGGGGGAAATTGCTGTTGGGGCCTTGTTCGCAGAGCGGTGCAGGTACGCCAGTTGTACGCTCTGTCTCCTCCCAGCTTGAGTTCACCATCAGTCGTTCTCACTCCTCGGAGCAGAAGGTAGCATTCTTCTGGAATGTAAAATTGCTTGGGGCAGGTTGTGCCTGACGCTCCGAATTATGTTAATATTAATAATATTAGTATTAATTTGTTAATTATGTTCTGGGGAGCTCACCCCAGGGAGGTGCTCCTGCCTAATTCTGTGATCAGGGGCACGGGCTGATGACAGAGAGCTGGGACTTGTCATCAGTGTGGAGGGGGGTTTGGGACTGTGCACAGCTGGGTGATGCTGGGGACTACAAATGGGGTCAAATGCGTGAGTGCAGCAGGTGACATCATGCACGTGGGGCTGTTGTTGTTACCTGCTGCTCTAAGCTGGGAGGTCATTGGCAGGAAACCCGTGAGAAACATGGGAGAATTCCTCAGGCACGAGCTGACTCTAAGCTGTGAAGAGATGAAGGAGAAAAATGCAATCCGAGGACGTCTCAGAACAGCATTTCCAGAAAGGGAAATATCACAGGCTTCACACAGTGATCAGTAATGAGGCCTTGCCTAAGACCCCACATATGGGGTTTATTAACAGTGTTCAAGAAAGATGACCTGAAAGCGAAGCTTGCGTAGACAAGGCTATTGGGATGGTCAGGGCAGTGGAGAGGTTCTTTCACAAGCAGCGGCGAGAACAGGTGGGCTTGTTTAACTTAGCAGGGGAACACCCGAGAGAGAGAGTGTGCGTGTATTTTTTTTAAATTATTTTTTCTCTAAATACATCATGGCAGAAAATAACTTTTTAAGCTGAGGAACAAAGGGTTGCGAACTGTCTAGGAGTACATTTGGGTTGGGGTTGAGAAACAATCTTCTAACTATGAAAGCAGTCAGACTGAGCAGCCCTTCATGGGAGCAGTGAGGGTACAAACAGTGAAGATGAAACTCAGCAAGTTTCTAGGAGAGATTGTCAATAGCAAGGCTGCTCCTGAGAGCCGGGTGATCATCCTAGGTTTATAGCCCTCAGGGCCTTCAGATGTGTTGGTTGTTTGTTTATTTGCACACATTTTTAAAATGCTGTAAGAGATGTCTCAAATAGAATTCAAACACAGACATCCTTCTTTTCAATGTCACTTAAAATAGAATTATGGAGTGTTTTTTATTGTCAGGAAAGTAGGGTTATATCCAGTCAAAACTGGGATATCAGCACTGGTTTACTTCATGGTTTTGCAAAAGAAGGCCATCTTTTGGAGAAACTCTTTTTTTTTTTTTTTTTTTTTTTTTTTTTTTTTCCCGCAAGGTATTTTGTAGGGAAGCTGTTTGCACTTGAATAATTGTTTCAAATACAGGAGCCATTTGTGGATAGCAGCGTGCATTTATAGCTGGTTACCTTCCAAAAGCAAATTTTCAGTCCTTATCTTGGTGTGGGTCTCGGAAACTGTTTTTAAAGTGACATTAGCTCAGCTGACTGATCTTGAGCGAAGCTCTGCTTTCCTAAATTTGAGCCATAGGTGTTAAAATGTTTCTACTCAAACAGCCTGTGTAAGCTGATTCACTCAGCTGAACTGCCTGGTTAAATAAAGCAGCTTTTTGTTACTGACACATGTTTTCAGCCCTTTGAATGTCATCCACCATCTGATAGGAGCTAAATAAAAACTACTGAAAAAATCTACATTGAACAACAAACTGATTCCTTCAAAAAAAAAATCCTAATGATTTATAGATTTGTCTAAAACAAACTGCTGGGTTTATCTATATAAGGCTTTAACTCCTCTTAAATAAAGGATGAATAGTGTTGACTTCACTGTTGGACCCATCTCTTGCAAGGGAAGAGAGCTTGGGATGCAAGACAGTTTCCAGCTACTTCTGTCGGAGGACCTAATGAGAGGAGAAAACCATAATAAGAGTCATAAAAATACTCTCCTCCCACGTGCTCCTAAAGGACAAGTTTGGCATTTGATGGGATGCCAGTGTGCTGCAAGTGTTGACTGCTGTTCTTGAAAGCCTTATAAAGAAGCAAAACTAACAAAAGACGCTGCA
The DNA here is from genome assembly GCA_013399715.1 of Alectura lathami. Taxonomy (NCBI): domain Eukaryota; kingdom Metazoa; phylum Chordata; class Aves; order Galliformes; family Megapodiidae; genus Alectura; species Alectura lathami. The sequence continues at coordinate 64,260 of VXAV01011432.1, forward strand.
GACAATATTGCAGCAACCACTGTTCCTGGGATGTCAAACACCCTCCAGCCCACAGTACTTTGATCTCAGGAACAAACCATAAAGAACAAATAGAGTAATTTTTCTTACGTGCTAACATGTAACAGTGAGGTTGATGAACTTCTGGAAAACTAGCATAATGGGCATGCCTTTTCCATTTGTTAAATTGTTTTGACAAGGGCATATTTCATTTAAAGAGGCTGTTTTCTATTCCTTCCCTTTTTGGTCTCTGAAAAAATAAAAGGTGAACTAATATAGAACTTCACAGAACAGATCAGCTCACCTTCCACATGAGCCAAGTGGAAAAAAACATCACTTAAACGCTTTTTTTTGGGGGGGGGTGGAGGGAGGGAACAGGGAAGTGAGGAGCGCACAGGCAGTATAGCTGGGTTTTTGTGAGTTTTGGCTCAGTCGGCCTTCTCATTGAAAGCCTCTGTTTCCACTGAACGAGCCAAAGAAAATGTATGAAAAATATTAATGCACACCGTGCACGTTAGGGATGGGAGCAGTGACTTGAGACCGTCAGTGCGTGGCCTTGCCTGGTTAGGATTTGCCCTCCACAGGAGTGCTGCCCGTGCCCCTGTGCATCTCTGCCCCGTATCTGAGGGGACGCTGGCAGTCTCCGGGCGTGCAGAGTCTGGATTTGCTCCGCCAGTTTCATTCTTTCCCGCTGTTTGCAGTGCAGTGTCTGTGTTCCAGCAGTGCTGTGAGAGACCCTGTCTGTAAGTCCTGACGGACCCTACCTCCTTCCTGGGAGATCCCATCCTTGCCATGTTACAATCATCCAGCTTCTGCTCCTGGCGGGTTCTTTTTCAGAGGAGACGATGGCCAGGCCCATTGCTGAGGTATCTCAGGCCTTTTCCTAGCAGCAGCCACCCGACGCTGGCAGAAATGCTGGTGGATCCTTGAATTCAAGTCCCTGCAGCACTCTAAGAATGAAGCTCAGGATGCCTAATAGATGTTCCCGGATTCGGCAGGAGTGTTTATACTGTCCAGCTCCAGGCATCTGACATAGGCGAGGGGCTGTTCTGTCTTCGGGTCTGTTGGTCTGTGTGGGCCTGTTGGTGGGACGGGCTTACTGGCTGCAGCTGGGTGTCATTCGTGTGTGTGAGGCTGCATCTCATCCTGATCTGTGAGCAGAACTACAATCCGTTGCAGTGAAAACAAGGCGTTCTGCGAAGGTTTTGTACTTACAAGGGCAGTCCTTCCCAGCTCGGCATACCTTTTTGCTTGCTTATAAAACTTAATTACAAGTGGCTGAACGTTTGCCGTTGCACGTTCCGGTGCGAATGTTCCACCGCTCCGGACTTGTTCTGCCTAGAGGAAGCGGTGGCTGACGTAGGAAGAAGGACGGTTCTGCTGGAGGCAAACCTTCTCAGATGATTCTTTTTTTTCTGACTTCTGAAACTGCTCTCTGTCTCATGGCAGAGGATCTCCATGGAGCACAGCATCTGCACATGAACCTCTTACCTTCTGTTGCTTGTGCAAACAGAATACAGAAGTGACTGGTTAGGAAAACAGTACTAAAAATACCCACAGTCAATTTCCTTTTAAGCTTTGACTTGACACAGCTTTTGGGCAAGTGAAGAGAAATCCTGCACAACATGATGAATTTCTTGATTCATTTTTTTTAAATGTGATTGACTGAAATAGTGTCTGGAAATCACTTCAGGCTTCCAGAGTTAGTACATCAGTTGAAATCCTGCCACATTCTGCCAAGGGACCTAAACTCTATCAGGAAATCAGTTTTACTTCAAGATTTATCCTGTGGCTTCTTTCCAGTAGGGAGTGTTTTATGGCCCTTCAGGATTTTACAGTGTGGTTCTTTCACAGACATGAAAGTAAGCTAGACCTTGTGAAACTTCACCTCAGTCGTGTTGCTATGAAATAGGTACAGGCTTTGCATACCTTTGGGCACAGGAGGGGTGAGCACTCGCAGGTGATGAGCAGGAGGCACAGATGACGTGTGGAGGTTTTCTGGGGAACATCCATAGCTTGGCATGGTATCTGGCCCTGCTCCGGACGCGCTGGAGCACCGCCTCCGTAGGGAAGCCGTGATGCCTTCACCTCCTGTGACTGCGTGTTGGGTAAGGAGTGGGCTGGATGGTCGCACTCACAGAGCTGCTGTCAGGTTGGTGACACCTGGGTTCCTCAGGGTTTGGTGTCGGAACTGGCATAATTTAACATCATCTTTGCTGCTAGCACAGACAGCGGGACTGAGTGCACCCCCAGCCAGTCTGTAGATGACACCACGCTGCATGGTGCAGCTGACACGCAGGAGGGATGGGATGCCATCCACATGGAGCCGGACAGGCTTGAGAGGTGGGCCAGTGTGAGCATCGCGGAGTTCAGCAAGGCCAGGTGCAAGGCCCCGTGTCTGGGGGTCAGGGCAATCCCAGACAGGTGTACAGGTGTACAGATTGTGCAGCTGCGGTCATTTGCCACCACATTAATAACCTGTTTCTGTTAGTGGCACTAATTTGGTTAGGCTTGGTAGAGTTAACAGCTTCCATAAACTTGATAGCAAAAAGTATTTCACGTTTAAGTATGTTGAAACACTGCCCCATGGGGTGTGCTGTCGAATGTCTCATAGAACGAGCTGCAGGCACCTTTCAGTTTCCTCAGCTTGTGATTATTTAGACAAGATGTGACGGACGGTACTTGTGCAGCACAAGGAGCTGCTGTGCCACTGCTCTCTGAGAGACCAGGGCAGCCTCAGCCACCTCCGCTGAAGTGAAACTTTCCCATCCCTTGACCAAAACACTATTTTGGTGAAAATCTCTTTTTTTTTTTTTTTTTTTTTCGGTCTGTCTGTATCTGTTTAAACAATGTGTGTGTGTTACTGAAGGCTAGTTTTTTTATTTCCAGTGAGCAAGGTTAATTGCTTATCCGTTGGTAACCTCATCCTGAACTGGAAGCATTAAACTAAATGCAGAGTTGTGCCAAGCGTTGGGCTCACTCAGTGTTTCTAGAGGATTCTGGATGTGCAGTTTGCTGGACCAGGATGAAATGCCTTTTCAGTGGGGAGCTGTAGCTTGTCCTGTTGAGCCTGTCAGGTGCTAGTCATGTTGCTTCCTGCAGAGTGAGGATTATTAGTGTTCTTCTGGAACTGCCTGTCCCTGTGTCATGAGAAAAGGGTCAGCAATGCTACTTTTGCTTGTGCTGCTTTCTGTGTTAAGAATGAAAGTGCTGGATGCATACTATGCGTCGCGCAAGCTCTGTTTGAAAAAGAGTAAACTAAATTAAAGGGGGGACTGAATAACTTTTTTCAGCATCATTCAAGAAGCCTGCAATAAGCTGAAGAGCAAGTCTTGCTTTGTGGCTGAAACTGTGTTTTCTCCAGAGAACTACTTTGGCTTTTTAGCCAGCCATACTAGGTGAAGGAAGCGAAAGCAAAGAGTGAGAAATCTATGCATACTTTTGAGCAAAGCCATAGCAGGAACTCCAGCTGTCCGCTTGCAGGCAGGCCTGTGGGTATTATTTGGCAGGGCATGTGTTTCTTCTAGACAAACGGAGGCAACCTGTCGGTGTCATCTGCTGCACCCAGCATTGCAGACGCACCGCCTCGGTGGCTTCATGAGGGGAAAGCCTGTTCCCCTGGGAAAACAGCGCCGAGGCTGCAGGGACCTGTGCTCAGCTCTGCGTGGGTTACAGATGGTAACCGTGTAGGTTCCACGGAGTGGCAGTAATTGCCTTCAGAAGTGATGCTAAAAAAAAGAATATGGCCAAATTGCTGTGGAGTTGTGGCTTGCATGGCTGATCTTCGGCACGCTCCAAGAAAGTAAAACCTTAAAAGCTCCAAAAAAGAGGCACCTCCTCTGCCTCGAGTGGGAAGACTGCCTTGTGAAAAGGTTTGGCGCTTTCCCTTGCCCCACGCCATTTTACAGCAGCCTCGCTTTGCATCCTGCCCCTTGATTTTGAGAGGACAAGTGTGCCAAGCCCTGCTGCAGGCGATGGTGCCAGCCCACCAGTGGGGCCACTGGAGTGCCAGGGTCAGGAGGGAGCTGTCTGGGACGAGAACAATGCGGTGCCCTGACACGCCGCAGCCGGCTGGGCATTGCTTGCGTGTCAGGGAGAGGGAGCAAGAAGAAAGCGCGAGGTGTTCTAATAAAAGCAGCAGCACACTGAAGATTCATTTTTCTTAGAAGGAATCTGAAGATGTTCTCTCTTTTTTTTTTCTTTCCCTTTCCCTTGTCTGCATTATCACTCCCTACCCGCTGTGTCTGTCTCTCTCTCTGTCTCTCACTTTCAATATGCATTGCAACTTCTGTCTCCTCCTTTGTTCACGTTAGCAGGATGGGTCTTTCTAGACGAGGAAAGGGGACCTTTCGCTGGCCTACATATCAAATAATTCCTCACCCTCTGAATAGTGGAGGAGGCAATTCAAATCCCTTAGCTCTGAATCTCTCCTTTCTCTTGGCTCGTGCTTGGAAGCAGGGGTAGGGTGCTGCTGGCTTTGCCGTGTGTTGCTTGATAGATGCAGACAAATCCAGGAAGCGATCCGAATCCTGTATGACTTTTTATCCCCAAAGGGACTTCCTGCAACGGAAACAATTAGGGTGGCTTTTGTTGCCTTTGGGCTAAGGGGAGGGCTGCTGTCAGATTTTCGTTTCCGCTGGCATCCAAGAAACCAGTCCTTTGAGGTGTCACATTCTGAGTTGATTTGTGAAGAGAGCTGAACTGATCGGACTTCTCTGCGGGTGAAGAAGAACCGTTCACCAGCGGGAGGCCAGGGGGTAGCCAAGAACAGTTGCACTGAGCTTACTGTGGCACTGGAGGAATCTGTACAACCCGCCGCAGGCTTCTGCTTGCTGCAGCAACCTGGGTGCAAGATCATTTTACTGCCCTTCTGCAGGGGAACCTCCCCGACTCGCTTCAGAGCTGCTGGTCCCTGTGCCGTTGTAGTGTTCTTAAATTTGAAAATCATTTTGGGCAGGGGATGGAGAGCATCAGGGGATGGGAGTGGAGACCTCCTCGGGGGACTGGAGTTCTGATGGTCTGCTCTGATCTCTGCCAGCAATGGCTGCTGCGCTTAACAGGAAGTGAGCGTGCCCCAAAATGTGGAACGGCTCTCATGGAAAAGTGAATGCAGTGCTTGTGAAGGTGTGCAGACTGCAGAATCAAAAGTATTAATTGCATCTTAACTATTTGGCCTGAGAATAATTGAGGCAATCATAACACTAAAGCAGTGCTGTAAAACTGAGCGGCCTGTTGTGGCTGTGTTCTGGGGAAAATCTGTGCGTCACGATCGTTACTAAAGGAGGGAAGGTGCAAGTGATCCTTCCCACCTGCCTATGCTGTGAGGCAGAGTCTTGGCTCAGCTTTCTGCGTGAAGTTTGAAGGCCTAATGTTGATTCTGGCCAAAGAGGGAGGGAAGGATACACGGAGCTGTGGTGGTATCAAGATTTCAGGCTGGTATTTAAAATCAAATAAACTCAGTTTAGAAGCAGCTTCAAAAAGAAAAAAAAAGTCAGATCTAGCTTCAAGTGTGCCAATGTTGTTCCAAAAGGCTGGTCTGTATGTGAATTATGAATACCCTCAAAGCTCAGGGCCTGTCACACCCAGGGTTGGAACCTGTAGAAGAAGATCCCCCTGGCCTTGGGTGTGGATACTTCCCTCTCCTTGCAGCTGCTTTCATTGCGGTGGTTGGGAGAAGGTTGAGGGAGGATAGAGTCAAGCTTTTTGTTGAGTTACACCTGAAACCTGAAATAGCTTTAAGCCTTGTCCTGTCACTGAGGGCCATAGAACAAATGCATCCACAGAATTTAACGCTATTTGTTGACATCATCACACAGAAAACAGCTGCAGAAGACTTCTGCAAAGCTAAGGGAAGTGTTGCTCTGGCAGGGAGAGCATAGTCTGAGGCCAAAAGTGAATTCCTGAAAGGGAGAAAACACTGTAGCCTTGTAATAGGTGAAGAAGACCAGTATAAATCACAGGATAAAATAACTGCTGTAAAGAATGCTCCTTGTCCTACAGATGTTGCACACTTATGCTCCCTCCTAGCATTTATAAACTGTTTCAGTCCTTCTTTTTGCAGAACCTTTCACCAGTCCTGAATTCTCTGAATCAGCTGTTCAGGGGAGAACTGGAAGTGGCAGTGCACTAAGGCTATGAAGGAGGCCGGAAGACCCAGGGATGAATTAATCTCTGATTTAGCCGTGTGCAATATGCTCAGAAACCAGTGGGGTTAGGCTGATCGGCAGAACGGACCCTGTGCAGTTCAGGAGGCGGAGAGATGCGATCCGTGCATGTGGCTGCAACCCACAGGGCAGCTAGGGGGCTTCCTGAGTGACAGCAGCCCGGCTTTGGCCACAGGAGCACTGGGGAGGAGGTGGGCACAAGCTCAGGTAAGGTGTTGTGTTAACTGACACTCGGAAGGCACAACACCCTGATCGCCTGCAGCCAGCTTGGACTCCTAACAAAAGGCGTGGGCACTGCTTTATCGTTTTGCTGGGCTTGTCAGGAGTTCGCTCCTTGTAAACCGCCTGGGCTACCAAATTTGCCCCAGGTCCTCATGCAGGCTGTGCAGGCCTGAAATGCTCATGGCATTAATCCACAGATATCTCAAATTTTCCCCGTCTTGGCCTCAGTGAGCAATATTGCCTGCCATTGGTATGTTGTCATTTCACCCTCGTGGTTCCTCTTTGTTGAAATGCCTCCCACCTGAGCTTGGTGTAAATGCTGTGGATTGGGTCCTGACTTTTTTTTTTTTTTTTTTTTTTTTTTTTTCCCTCCCAAATTCTGCACGTTAATCACCTTTGTACCC
>VXAV01011432.1:71064-82973 GCA_013399715.1 Alectura lathami
TTCCCTCCCAAATTCTGCCAGTGAATCAGCTCTGTCACATGGTTTTGTGGTGCTGAAGTACAAACACTTGTGGTTGTGGCGGGGTACCGGTAGTGCTGCAGGCAGAAGTTAGAGCTGAAGGAGTAAAGTCAGCTCACAACAGCATGAAAACCATGGAAGGATTTGGCAGACACTCTTGGACTCTCGTTTGTCATTGTGCCTTAAGATCCCAGCAGAACAGTACAGGTGCGTGCATCTTTGCGGGTTTGAACTAAGCATGGCTAAACCTCATCACACCTGCGTGGCTCCTGACTGGCAGTGCAGGAGCCCAGGTGCTTGAAATACCTGTGGGCTTTAGGCGCGGTTGGGTTAATCCCTCTGTCCTGAAGAAGGGGTCAGCACGTTTTTTCTGGCCTTCCTCGTTCAATCCTAAAACTTCCTTTGAAAATTGAACCGGCGGGAAGCGCTGACCATGGGAGGGAAAAACTTCATGGGTAAACTCCTGAGAAGGATGAGATGGATTATAGCACTCCTTGTGTAAAAGGGAAACAAAAGGGAAAAACAACAGCAATAAAGCAAAAAAAAAAACCAAACACAACCCACTCCAGACTAAACCCAATTGCTTTCAGAAATAAAATGCAATGCAATGCTCTTATCTTCAATGTACCCTGATTTGTGATCTGCTCACAAATACCCATGCAATAGTCAGTGCTTCTGTTTAAACCTAAACTCTTTCTGCCCAGTGGAGGCACGATGAGCGTTTGCAATTCGTGAATACTGGTGGAAAACTTGTATTTATTGCTGAATTTGTATTCAAATTAAAAAGGACCTTATGGAGTGAAAAGAAAAAGGGGGTTTTAGCAGAAAATTTTCACTGTTTTTAAGGCTTTGTGGCTTTTTTATTAAAAAAAAAAAAAAAAAAAAAGAATCTGAGCATGACAGTTTGTTCTCCTGGAAGTTTACTTCTGTTAAAAATTTCTGTTAATAGGATGTTTTGATCTTAAGAAGTGATTTTTTTTTTTTTTTTAATTTTACACAAAGCTGAAAAAGGTCATTTAAAATCAGGGTATTTTCTTGTTTTGGGAGTCTGCTTAAGAGCACAACAGACTCATTAATGCTTAAGTGGCAGATCTTGATTTATTGAAGTAAAACATTTTCCCTTTAAAAAGATGGCTGTTCTGCCCTTGCTTCTCATGAAGCATTTTCAGATATTACAGTGACAAGGATCATAGATCTGTTTAGCAAAGAAACAGAGCCTGTTATCCCAGCTATTACTCTGTTACTGGGGTCAGTTCCAAAACCTGTGCTAACTTCAGAAGTCCATGTCTGTGATGGAGGAGACAAACTCATGCATTCAGGAGAGCAATCAGCTGCAGAGGATATAGTGCTTATGCTGTATAGTTTCCTTTAACATGTTTGTAGGGGAAAATTGTGTTTGGTAGCCTTTCTTTCTGTCCTCCAGAGAGTTTTTAAACACTTTTATGTATTGTCATGGGCAGAAAAACCCAACAGGATGAACTGTTATAGGCAGATACCCTTCAGACTTACATGTATTTATTATCCGTGAGCACTGTGGAATTTTAATTTATGTCCATCCACCCAGCTGGGAGCCTGACTGTGAGCCATAGCTCACAGAAAGGGTTGAAAGAACCAAGAAATGCAAAGCATAAATAATACCTGTATCAAAACTTCAGTGCAGGGTGCGGGTCTGTGCTGTCCAGCCATGCCTGGCTGTTTCACAGCTTGTGAATATATACATGACATGAGAAATTCTCCTCTAAAAGATGAGCTTGATTTATTTTTGACATACAAATATCTGTTGAGAGATTCTTCAGAGAAGAACCAATCACTTACAGAAATCTAATAACTTCTGCTCAGGAAGGTATTCTAAAAACTGAGAATCTAACTGGAATTTAATTTTTTTATGCCATATTTCTCCATTTATGAAATTAAGGCAATAATGTGTGCCTGTTTGTGACGAGAAGAGTGAGACCGATAGACATCAATGACTGAGAAAGGCGAGAACAACAGGGTGGCCGGGACGCTGTGTGGTTGAGAGGTGCTGTGAGGAGCCGTAAATGACCTCAGACACCGAATGAAGCTATTGGAAAACATGGCTCATTTAAAACAGCAAGAGGGTACGTTTTCCTGGGTGTGAGGGGTACCTTGCTGCATTGCATGTAGGTGTTGCTGGTTTCATCAGGAGGAGCAGCACCTAATGGTCAGGAGGTAATTTTCCAGTCACCAAAGTCAGAGCAGAAGCGCTGGTGTCGCACAGCGAGCATGGCCGAGAGCTTGTGCTCGTGCCGGGCCTGTGTGACCTGTTCTTGGGGGATGGACAGGAGTCTGGAGGCCAAGCAAGGCTTTGAGGAGCTCAGGTTTGAGTTTAAATTCAAGTTCTGTCACAGGAGCAGAGTCCTCCAAATATTTTCTGCCTACACAGAGACAAACTTCTCTAAAGGGAGAACATTAGAACTTACTCCCTGGTGTTTTTGGCGTGTTCCAGTCCAGTAGATATTTTGATCTTGTATTTTAAAATAAGACATTAAATATTAAATTAGTGTTTTTGCAATTATTTTGCTAAAACAAAACTAGTAGTTACTTTTCAAGGAAATACTTAGCTTTTTTTTGATATGGCTCAGTTGGGTGTAGTTATTACGGGGAAGTCAAACCAGATGCGGCTGGAGCCCTCATCTGCTTCCACTAAGGCTGACATGGACTTAATGCTGGAGTATAGCTTTGATGACAATCTGAATGGGAACTCGGAGACTGTATTTTGGGGTTTGAAGGCTTCACGACTGATGGAGCCTTAAACAAGGTGGTTTTGTAATTTGAGATTTGAATTGTTCTCTAGAGCTGCATGAGACCAATAAAGCGGTGTAGGTAAAATGAATTTAGCTGACAGATAGGCAACATGTGCAATATATTTTTATTATTTCTTTACGAATGTAAAGCCAAATGCTGAAATTTTTATTCATTTGTCTCCATCCTTACCCAGACTAAACTCCCACTGGCTCTAACCTGTCTGTGATTCATTGCAATCAGTGGAAATCCATGCGATTGTGTCCATGAGGAGTGCGGGATGCAGTCTGCCTTGCCCTGGCTGTGCAGGCCAACATCGCTCAGGTTTCCATCACAGGGCTGTCACGGAGACAGGGCGGCGTTCCTGGGATACGTTTGCCCGCTTTCATTAGCTCCCACAGCAACGTTGTTCCTGTTCTGGCAGCTTCCATCCCTTGTTGGTGCTGCAGCTATTACTATATGAATATATATATATATTTTAAATTACTTTCTGTGTGCTTTGTAACCTGTCCTTTTGCCACTGACTTGCTGGGCGGCATTGGCTATATTGCATTATCTGGTTCTGAGCCTGTTTCCTTTCTCATCCATGTTTATCTCCAGTTTTCAGGGACAATTCTGAATTTGCTCATTTTTCTCAGTGGTTCCCTGAATCACAAGGAGATGAAATAACTTGCCTCTGTATTTCTCTCAGTGTTTCATTCAGTTATGAGTAGTTTGTGTCTGTGTTTCATAGCAAGTGCTCCAAGTGTCTCGTTGGATCAGTCACAGGATGTGGAAGCCGTGTCTGATGCGCAGGTACCGTTTGTGCTTTGGCAGTCTCGTGCATCTTGGTTTTCACTTCTTAGTGAAATTTTCAGTGATATTCCTAGCACAGTCAAATGCAAATCTGGATACCTTGGAAGAGTCATTGTTTTGAAAGATTTGATAGAGCTTACCTTTCATATTTGCCATAGCTTCCTTTGTTGTAATGGCTGACCAACAATTTTGAGCACTAGTTGTCTGATGAAGCACAGCTCCTCCCAGCATTTCCTCCAGTTGGACGCTGCAGTTGAGGTATAATTTTGTGAATGTATTTTTCATCTCTCCTGGTCATGTAAGATGGTTGGATGTGGTGGAATTCCTGCTTGTTTTCACCAGCGTAAAACAGGTATAGGATTTGGATCTTGATGTAATTTAGTCTTAAAAGAGAAGAGAAAAAAAAAATCACAATTTGACCAGTTTCATTATAGATGATCAAACAGAACTGCAAACACAATTTTCAGATTAACATCCATTACAGCATGAAGTATTCAGTGGCAGCCTTTGCCAAGAGCTGTCCAGAACCTGATTATTCATCATTAAACTGCAGCCTGAAGACACAAAACCAGACCAGAGGTCTGCTGTGTAACAGTGCTGTACATGCACATAATAAAACAGAGGGCTGGATCCACAGGGGACTTGGGTCTTCATTCCTGCTTCCTCGTCATCGTGCTGCATGCCAGCAGTTAAAACATGTAAAGCGTTCATGGGGAAGGGCCTCAAACCTCTTCAGGTCACCTGCTGTCCCTCTGGGTGACTGCTGGGCTGTGGTCAGGCTCCTGCCTTGCTCTCCTTAGCCCCAGTGCTAGGGAGGGAGGGCACCTCTCTTCTTTAGTGGGTGCCCCCCAGTTATGAACTGCAGCAGCGTAAAGACCCTGCTGGAAAGGGGGGAAGGAGGAGCACAGCTGCCTTGAGATTCTGTAGCGCAGAAGCGAGCAGCCACATACCGAGGGGTTTTTGGTGTTTACATGCTGGGGCTCCTTGCTCAGAGCGATGGCAGGGCGCGAGGGCAGCCCGGGAGCTGACTCAGTGCACTGGTTTACATTTGGACAGATATCTCCGCAACAAAAAGAGCTCATAACTTCCTGCCTTGCCTTTTGAGAGGGGCTGAGCACCTGCAAACCAGACATGATAAATGAGAGCTGGAAAATTCAGCGACTCTGAAAAGCAGACCTTTGTCTGTTCCAGCTTTCTGCATTGCAAAGAAGTGAATACGTACAGAGTGATGCCTCGGCGAGCTGCCCTGACCACAGGCAGCTTACTGCTTCCCATTTGCACCCAGTACTCGTATGTTTTACTAGAAACGATCCCTTGCGATGGGAAGGGAAGCGTGTGCTAGGCTTTTCTTCCTTTCGAGGAAGGTATGCGATGAATGTGAAAAAAGCACAGAAATTAAAACACTTAACTGCTCTTAACTCTGTAAAATCACATGCAGTGAGCCTTTAAACTAATCACAGTTTGAAGCTGTAATGCCTGGAGCTAAAACAATTGTGTTTCAAGCAACAAGGCAGAGCCAGGGTATCAACTTTTATCGAGGTGTTGAGCCTGTACTTGTTTACTGTTTGCTTTCGCTCCCCTTTTAAGCCTTAATCTTGAATGAAAGCTGTGGAATAGGGCCAAGTAGCACGGAGAAACTGATGCACTGCTACAAAAATGAAGACAGTAGCAGAAGGAAAAATCTCCTAGATAAACTAGATAAGCTCCTCTGCTAGATGGTGATGGTTTCTGCTGTTATTATGGGGGTGGCAGGCTGCAAAATTTCACATTCCATTTTTTTTTTTTTTTTCTGTCATGTCATTAAAGACTCAAATTCAACAGTTTCTTTCTTCTGTCCTCTTTTCTTTTTGATAGAGAGGAGAAAATACGAACTCTCTCACCTTTCCATATCCTCTGCTTTCTCTCTTTAGAGTATTGTATTGCCTTTTTCAAAATTACATCCTTCTTTTTAAATCTTAAAAGTTTGATTATAACAGCCCAACAAGATTTCTCAGCCAGTGGACCTGGGCCTAGAGACCTGTCTGCCCTTTTCATTTCAAAAGTGTCAATATCTTCACAATCCAAAAAGGCTTTCAACTTCTCTTTCCCCCTTTTCTTTTTATTCAATAAAACGAATTCAGTAAAAGCAAGCTCCAGAAATTTCTCCCGCCACCTCTCCTGCCAGATATACATAGGTAGCTGGGTGGATCTTCAGCTGCGTGCAACACTCTGGAAATGTTTGTAATTTGCTGTTTAGAAATGAAATTGCAATAAAAATGGGTCTGAAATGCTGCCTTCAGCATAAAACGCTTTCACTGAAGTTATCGTATGAGGACTGAAGTGCTTATGCTCTGGAAGTCATCAGGGAAACATAAATGATATGTACACCTGACCTTATTCTTTCACCTCAATTAGCACATATGTAAAATTCACTTAGGCAAGACCGAATGCTTCTCCTTCTCCCATGCCTTCTCTTGGCTAAAGACTTCTTTGTTTTTGGGGAGCTACTTTAGGACTGGAAAGCCACTGTACTTCCCCTGTTAATTATCCCTTTTCAAAAATCTTACATCCTCCTCTTTTTCTAGAAGTATAAATACTCTTTCTCCTATAAATTACATTTTAAATACAGTGTTTTGCTTTCTTAAAATGTGTATACGTTTATCTGGCACCCTCTGTACTTGGGTTGCCTCCTCAGTGCATCGTGCTGCTCTAGGCTGGTGGATCACGGTTGGTGCCTCTTTCTGGCTTTTGGGGATCAAACTCAAAATGACCTGGGAGGGCCTGACTTTAAGGGACAGGTCCTCAACTGATCATTCGAGGACACTCGTCCTCTCATAGGTGTTGAGTGACTCATCTGTGGCTCTCACGTGGCTTGACCTGTGGGTCTCCCCAGGACTGAAGACGGATTTGGCCCCACTGGAACCAGTTACTTGGTCCTACATTCTCAAAGCACTTCTAAGTGATGCCTCTCTTTATGGGGAATGGTGGTGTAGCCCTCCACAGGACAGAAATACTCTTCTCTTCTCACTAGGGTGGCGTCCAGGAAAGGAGTGGAAGATTGAGCACGCACTTCCTACTAGCAGCAATAAGCTCTGGCAAACTAGGGAGCAACCAGGCAGGCTTCTTTAACCCTCAGGATTAAGCCCTGGGGGCTCACTTAGTTTCTGAATGCTGGTTTCTGGCCTGCTGCGCAGAGATTGTTGTCTTGGCACATTTCAAGTGTGTGCGTGTGAGCATGGAATGCTCAGGGGTACTGGATGAAGTACTACATGACTCAGTCTCAAAATCATAATCACTTTCTAGTTAAAAAGCCAAACCTTTGCTTTGTTGTTATCAGTGATAGATCTTTTCCTCTTTTTTTAAACATAAACTTAAGCTAGAAAAGTAGTTGGGCTAGGTGCCTTGTCTCTGTTTCCCTTTTGTGTGAGTGTGTGTGTGTAGGGCCAGTCAGGTGTGACTTGGGGGGAGTTAGGTTTGCACAGCTAGACGATCTTTTTGTGCTTGGCTCTTCACAGCTGTCCCCCTCCCTGAGAGGCGGTTGCTGGCTGGGTGAGTGTCCCTCGGTAAAGCCGAGCCTGTGCAGCCCTGCGTTGCAGGCGCTGCGGTGAGCGGTGTGCGCGCCTGCCCCATGGTAGTTCCTGCTGAGGTTCTTGTGCTGAGTGTGCACATTTCCATTCCTTTCCCTGATTTTATTTTTTTGGATTGTCTATAAAACATTGACCTTCCATTCTTTCAGATATTCTTGCCATTAGATATAAAGCACATGTATTGGCATAAAAACTGCTGTATACGGAATGAAAATTACTGGCAGTTCTTGAAACACATTCTGCACATGAAAGCCTAATTGTGTGTTGGACAGCGGCGACAGTAAAAAGTAATCCCGAGTCCTTGCAGTGTAAATCAGTGACCTTTACTTCTGTGAGTGCTTGCATTGATAGCGAGGTTGTCAAGTGCTAAGCCAAGCTGAAACTGTATATTGTGTGAAAACAAAGGTGCACGCCAGCGCTTCGTGCCAGCAAACAGCGTGCCTTAAGCGAGGGCGAATTAGGGGGCTGGAGAGGAGATTAGCAGGTTAAGGTGCAAGAGTAAGAGCTTGGTCATGGGAGTAAGGATGGATTCCTGCAGTCCCAAACGAAATAGTTTGCTGAGGTGCATTTGATTCATTTGAAAGACTTGAGGAATTCCCTTGGTAACCAGAGTATCTGAAAACTTCTCCGTCCAACTTCCACAAGCTGGAAATGCTTTTAAGATACAAAACTGGGCCAAATTCATTATCCTGGATATTGATGACGTAGTTGTTGACCTAAGTGGAGTTTCCTCTGGGTTTTTGTAATGCTGCAGTGAACAGAATCCATCCCTCAGATACTACTAAACGTTGAATATCGGGTCCGGGTCTGTCTTGGGCTCAGAGGGCGACTTAGATGTACAACAGAGCATGCAGCTCGTGGACAACAAAATTGTGCTTCCTACAGTAATAAGGAATGGGCAACTCAGGAGACCAGCAGTGGGGTTTATCGAGATCGGGAGCTTTGGGCTCAATTGTAGGACACATCAGGAAGTGTATGAGTGAATGGCCCACTGCGCCATCAAATCACCTGTGGTTGGTTTTCTTTTGCACCAGTGTAGCCCCTCGCGGCTGAGGATTTAAACCAGTGAGAAATGACTCAAGGCCAAATTCAATTTTATTTTATTTTTTTTTCTCCCAAAATTTGGCCCTCAAAGCTTGTACTTGGAGCTGTACGAAGTTTTGTTTTATTACGGCGTGTTTCCCCTTCCATCCCCAAATTGGCGACCACTTATGTGAATTTTGGCAGGGGACGAACGATCTTTCACACTCAGCCTGTAATTTACAGCTACATTTGGTTTTACATAATGTACAATTTAAACTTTGTCTAACATTTCTTCGTGTTTTGCGGAAGACTTTCAGGTTTTATTAAACTGGCATATATAAATTGATTTTCCAGCTGGATGCAGCCGCTTGGCCAACTCCGCACATTCTAACTACATATGAGCTAAATTACCCACTCTAATAGTGTGTTTGAATTATTTTATGTGCAACATCTCGTTGCAGGAGCATGTGGCAGTCTCCCAGTGCTTTGCCTAACTAGTGTTTGCTCCTAGCTGAAGGAACTGTAACAGAGACAGAGACAAACATTTTAAAAAAAGAACAGGCAGAGTGTGCATTTCAGTGATGGAGACTCTTGCTAATTTGCACTTGCTGAGATGAGGTACTACTGTCTCCCCAGGACATGAAGTGTTACTTAAGGCAAGTCAAAGGCTGCAAATCGACCACTTGAGTTAGAGGGCTTTATGGATGTGAAGGAGAGTAGAGTGAAACTGGGGCACCTTCATTGTCAAGGGAATTTCTTGTACAAACGGATGATCTGTAAAAGAAGGGGACTTCTGCAGGCTGGCCCCAGATGTCCCGCGACCAAATTCTGGAAAACTGGAGCATGTTGATTGGATTTCCTCTTTGCTAAAAGGGGACAGGATGCCAAGAGAGACACCATTCAGCTCTGGTGTGCCTGCTTTCCAGTTTTGTCATTCTTGCTCACGGAGAGTAGGGGTTAATCCCTGTGTAGCCTCATGGTTGTGTTTGTAACGAATAACCTCAAAGCACTTACCTAAAATCAGGACCGGGAAGGGTACTGTGTTGGACGCTTGCTTGTTGAAGACAGGCAGATGAGTTCAGTCCACGGTAGGCCTAAGTGTGAGTGGCCTGAGATTTATAGCAGAGTTCTGAAAAGTCTTTTGGTGGTACCTGTGTGCTGCCTAGAAGACTTGGCTTGTCACAGGTGACAGCTGCTAGAGCCGGGAATTTTTAATGATGTTCTCTTTTGCCAGAAAGCTCCAAATAATCTAGAAGATTATCCTACTCCAGGAGGGTGTTTTCAACTTGCTGACTGATAGCTCTGTCTCATAATGGCAATCGGGTCTTTTCTTGGAAAGGAGCTGCTGATGGTCCTGCTCTCATTCTACTGGAGTGCGCTCCTGAGGTTGCCCAGACTGCTGACATAAAATACACGAGAGACGGGACTGTGTTAACAGGTGCCATCTACTTTGGGCTTTGCATTGTGTTTTTTTTTTTTTTTTTCTCTTGAGAAGGTTTGACTCTGCATCAGAAACCATGTCACAGCCCCAAACTCTTTCCAAGTTGTATTTATGGGTTTGAGCCTCTTTTGTATGGAGATGCTGCAGGTGTTTATTGTCAGGCTGAGAATTCTTTAATGCATATCCTCCTTTCCTACCAAAGGCAAGAAGAAGGGGAAGCAGCATTGTGATATTGTCACCAATAATGTTCTAATTCACCAGGAATGTGTTTCCTTATTTCCTGAGAAATGGAATTAGTGTTTACTTCTGCCACTGCCCCTCAGAGTTCTGATTTTGTAGCCATTGCTCCTGTTACAGTTGCTCCAGGTGTCAATTGTGCTATCTATTTACCACATGGATAAACACATAGAAAGCATTATATCACTTTATTAGGCCACTAATATCTAAGAGCTTTGTCATATGACATGGTATAAACAATAAATCATACACTCATTGCAGTTATTCTGTATGTCAAATCTGATTTCTACATCCCCGGCAGGATAAAGTGTTTGGTGCAGTTTCCTTGTTATGTCTTTCCGCCTCCTCTGTTGTTATTATAGTTGGTGTGCCTGGTTATAACCTGCCAGGGAAGGCAGCACAGGATAACTTGTGGGCTCAGATGAGGGAATTGGAAAGAATTGTCTCAGTTCTTACACGGTGCTGATGACTCTGATGTTGTTTGGGAGAGCTGTGTGAGACCGATGCACTAAGGACTAGATAGCTCAGCCAAATGCTTCCTGCTGAAAAGGGCGGTCCAGAGCCCAGAGTGGAGCTCATGTGTGAATGTTAGGACATGTGAATGTGGCTCAGCGTATCGCAGTGGTCAGAGGTCCTCATCCAAGGTTAGCTGTGTTAAGTGAACCCCTGTTGATCAGTTCACTAAGATAAAAGCATGCAGTACAGCCCCGGACTACATATTTCAGGTATATCCCCTAAAAAACATCCAACGAACCAAAGAAATCCCCCACCAAAACCGTGGTATAAGCTGAATCTCATATAGCATTAAAAATCTGTATCACAGTCTCTCTCTCGCTGTGTATTTTCTGCTGAATCTTTGTCACCTTTGTCATGAATGTCGTTCAGTACCAGAGCTGCTCCTGGTGAAGTGGATTAATGTGTGTCTTGGGTACAACCAGAGCACATTTCCATAGAGTGCAGGCAGAGGCAGCAACGCAGCTGTCCTTCTACGTATTTGTTCTGTACGGTAGGCTGCTTCTTTATTTTGTTATGGGGCGTTCTTCAAGAATAGTACTTTGCCCCACAGTCATACTCTGGTAGATTTCTGCTGCAGTAAGGCTAGGAGAAGAGGTGGGGTGAACCCTTCCCTGATACTGTTGGCTGATTAGAGTTTCCCCTGTGCATCTGGAACATTTTCTGCTTGAGCCTGATTGAGATTGCCTGTCCAGTCTTGCAGCCTGAAGGGAAGCAAGAACCATGCTATCTAGCATGTAGATCTCATTAGGGTGTTAGAGTATTTGTTCCCTAATTCAAGCTGCTCTTCTCTTTGCAAAGCATTCAGAAAGACATCCTGTTTTCTGTAGATCTTTGCCAGACAGTCAGGGGAATGTGATCTCAACCTCTGCTTTGTTTGCAGACTACCTGTTCCATCTGTTAGTTGTTTGGTTGTGATGAGTGGTTTGTGGCCTAAATTGCATAACGTCCTGTTCTTAGCAGGAGTGAATCTATACACAGCTATGCCTTTTTTTTTTTTTTTTTTTTTTTTTTTNTTTTTTTTTTTTTTTTTTTTTTTTCCCTTCCTCTTCAAACAAAGTCTGGCAGATTGTTTTGCTTCCAGGCCTTGATTGGTTGCCTGAAATTTGTGAAGAAAAGGATAATAACCAGTGAAAGCGGAGAAGAGTGTATGAATATAATTGTTTTCCAAATCAAAGTAGTAATTCGGATCATTTGTACCGTGAAGAGACGGGAGCATACAGTAGTACCGGTGGCTACCTGACGTCCATGCACACATGAGGATAACGCGGCTGTCCTGAAGTCAGCAGCGCGCCTCGTCTCCATTTCCACGAGACGTGGCTGTATCCCACCCGTCCGTCGCGCGGCTTCGGCAGCCCTGGACCAGCCGGTCCGAAGGCCGNNNCGCCCCGGGACCAGCCGGTCCGAAGGCCGAGCTCAGCTGCAGCAGGAGGTGGGTGCCAAGCGGAGGCTTTGTGCCGCGGCTCGCCGAAGCGTGCGGCACACGCTCGGGAGCAGCAGCCCGCGCGCCCGCCCGCTCTCGGCATTGGGGCCCCTCAGCCGCGAGCCCGAGG